>JAUEKZ010141517.1:0-10369 GCA_031471865.1 Melibe leonina | reverse complement strand
GATGTGTCGGTTTTGTTTATTAAAAAGATGTAACGGTCTGAAAGACTTAGATTATTAATATAAAGATCCCTGGTTTGAGATCAGCGCTGGGTATTTGAACATTTTCTTCCCCCATTCTCCCCTCCTCCTCCTCCTCCTATTCCTCTGCCTCCTCCTCCTCCGTCTCCTCCTCCGTCTCATCCTCCTGCCTCCTCCTCCTCCTCCGTCTCCTCCTCCTCCTCCTATTCCTCTGCCTCCTCCTCCGTCTCCTCCTCCTGCCTCCACTTCTTTATCATGGTTTACTAGTCCTCGAAATGTAAGCTTGCATAGTCTACTTTTACGTGATTTAAAATCTAAGATGTCTTTAGACGATGTAAAACAATCAAATAGAGACATAAGGCGATAAACATGCACGTATTGTATAATGTTGTTTGATAATTCATGATTCAAGTCACAATGGTTATTTAGAAGAAAAAAAGACCTGAATAATATATTATTGCTTGAAAGGAAGGCAAAAGAACCAACTGCTATATTCATCTACTCTGGCGCCATTCCACGCGCCGCCACTGAGGAAAAGTTGGCGGGGTTGGCAACACCGCTGCAAAAATATCCGTGCAATCGTCACCAACGATTACTAGGTCCGTACTTTGAGGTGTAAAGTCTGTATAGATTACAAGACAATCTTATCAGCAGGCGGAGGGGGCAGTAGGACTTTTCAGGGGCGTTGCTAAGCTTTGGCACCTTGGGCTTCCGTGGGAAAAGGGACGATAGTATGGGTAGATTCGCCATCAATTTAAATTCAGCTCGGGGCAGTGAGATTACTCGTAACCAACTCTGATAGTCATACAACGCCTCTGCTGTGACAACTCATGATAACAAACCTGATATGTTGCGCGTTCAAAATATTAATAATCAATTCATTATTTTAGTCTTGGCACTGTGTATGTTACACTGTGATAAATATGTACGATTTCGTTGGTACTTCATACAGTAATAAATGGGTTGAATTGGTCCATTTTCACGCATTGCCTCTATTTATTTACAGTATCTCACAAGAGAACAAAAGAGAAGATAACACACAGGGTGGGCTCTTTGATACCAAAATGAAATGCAAAAAGGACCGTATTATGTAACAGATTCCGAGGAAAACGGATGGCAAAACAAAACTGGAGATTTCTTGGAAACGGCCCTTTATCAACAAAAACATTAAAAAACAAACGACACTGAACAAACATATTTTAGTTATGAAAATATTGAAAATGAAAGACAAAATACCAAAGTACATGCTTGTATGTGTCGTTTTACTTTATCATAGTTTCTTCGTGTTATCCAAATAACCCGCCATTCCATTTAAAACCATGATAAAAATAGACGAATGAGAAACAACAATAAAATGTGTCTGCAGCGGAATACACATTAAACTGACATTGCCTTGACAGAGTCAAGACGTAAAGGACATTCATGGAACTAAGGCAGGATAAAAAGACATTTCACACGTTGACAAAGAAATGTCGACAAATGTCAGGATCTGGGCTTCAATTTGGAGGGAAAGAAGAGCAGTCGGTGGCTGTCACGATGGGAGTCTAAGTGGAGGGATGTGCTTGCCTGCCTGGCCAGACATGGAGAATTACGTACATTGAGGAAAAGCAAGACGCCATGGGAATAAGATAAATACAGGAATTTAAATCAAGGAATAAAACTCGAATCAAACCATCCTGCATGTCAGAGTAGAACGGAAATAACGCGTTACAACGCGAGGTTTGAGAAGTTTCCACGAGAATGGAGCAGCTGCAGCTTTGAAGCCAAGTCCTCAAGCCTTGGACGTATAAATATGTAAATTAGTGCAAGGGTCAAGGTCTTGTGACGATGTTAAAGGTCACAGATACAGAACTTGCCGACACATTTTTGTGATGTTGTATTCACGCAACGATGCAAGAAACTCAACAAATTTCAACATGTTCTTGAAAAGTAACAAAACAAAGAAATTACTCAAATGCAGACTCATCAAAGTGGGATGATCACCTGCTTGCTTTTGTCTAGATCCAATGATTAAGGAGTTCCATCTCTTGTCTTTAGGGAAGACTTAGCAATATAGCTAGATCGATCCAACGATGGATGGATGGATGGATGGATCAATATAGATTTTCTACGCTCACACTATTTCCATTTCACTAGCTTTGGCTACAAAAAGCATAAGGGGTTCATTAATGTAAAAGACTCCCTACATGTTGTGTCATATTTAAACAAAAGGGAAAATTATGTCCCCATGCAACGTTTGCTCACTTACGTCTACGGAAGCGTGGTGCTTCTTGCTAGAAATTGGTCTTATGTTCATGATCTCACGGAGACAGAGCAACCAGCCTTATGCACATAATTTAAACTAGCATCATTATCATTTGAAGGTTACATAAGAACAACGATCATAGTCACATTTTGCTATTTTTCAAGAGCTTTTGCCTTAAATGGTCTAATTATATGCAATACTTTCTACCCTCCAAATATTATTTCTATAAAACGATCAGGGTCCAGAGTTTATGTTTAATTTTTAAAAGCTACTACAATAGAAGAATGAGTGTTTTGAAATTTTAAAAAAATGTTTTTTCTCAAAACCAGAAAAGTTTGACTACGATCGATCTTCCCCTGTAGCCTTCATATTGTTCAAGTATTCAACTTGCACACGGCTTCACGGGTGCTTTGCACGTGCCACTTTTTCCATTTCTATTTTTAACGCATGATAAATGAATGGCGCACATAATACTTTGCATAGTTGTATAATCAAACAGAATTTATATATATAATTTATATGGTAATTCATGTTCACTCAAGTACCACCAATCCGCGGCTTAGATAATGAGTGTCGCTGGAATCTTTTATTTCTCCGGATTCAATTTCGTCGAGCAGGGCCGTCGTGGCGACGGGTTCAAGTGGGGTGTTACTCAACGCAGTCTTTAATTGAATAAACACCTCGACACAATACAATTTGAATCTTTAAGAACTCAACATTAGAAAGCCCTATGGCACTAAATGAAATCACACCGTCGTACAGAACGATTCAATGTTTTTTGTCCTCGGCGGTTCTTTTCACGGAATCCCTGATATTGTGTTTATGCCATGATTGTTTCCATTCATCAGAAGGTTTGATTGATACGAACCCTTAGGGTTAATTTCTCCCCCCTTTGTAAAGAATGCTGACCTTTTATCTCTGTCTTCCCTTTCACAAGCCATGCCAGGTACATAATGTGATCGCGTTGGTTGAAAAAAAATGATCCCCCAACAAACCATTCAAAACAAAATTGATTGCGAAAATGCTAATTGGGCTAACAGCTCGCAGTGTCATTTACTGGTGTCCAAGGTTGTCCTGGCAATCTAAATAAAATTGGCGTTTACAGCGGGAATTCATTTTATCTAATCCCTAATCAGGAGTCGGCAGAGAAATCTTTTTGGCATTTCCAATGAACGTCTGCGGTGAAAAGGCTGACGTGACAATCAAGGGTCGCATTGCGAGCGACATGCGAGTGGATGTCAACGATTTTAATTGTTTTGGCGACTGCCTTGAATAAGTAGAGCTAGCTAGCAAGCTATTCATTCATTTGTTTTAGTATTCATTTATTGTTTTTGAGCTGAAAAACATCAGCATTTGGCATGGCAATGAAACAGCGTGTGCACAGGATGTCGAACCTATGGCTAATTCAGATGGGGGATTGTTATTGTAACATTATATGTTACGTGTAATTATGCAAAAAAATAAAGTGCAATCTGGACTTTCAAACCTGCGTTCAAATGAGCTCGAACGTAGTGAATAATCAGAATTTTGTCGCTCCTCTTCATGTCTTCAAAATGGCAGAAGAAAATGAAATAGACGGGGACAGAAAGACAGTCAGACATACGCGAAGACAGACAGAAATATGGACAGGCAGACACATCAGATATACAGATAGAAACAGACCGGAAATTAGAGAGAGAGAGAGAGAGAGAGAGAGAGAGAGAGAGAGAGAGAGAGAGAGAGAGAGAGGAAACTAGATATAGAGGAAACTAGATATAGAGGTAGATAGAGATAGATTGATAGATATATAGAGAGGTAGATAGATGCATTAGATAGAGACAGAGAGAGATAGAGACAGACAGAGATAGAGACAGACACAGAGAGAGAGACACAGAGAGAGAGAGAGAGAGAAACAGAGACAGGGGTTGGGGGGTGGGGGGGGGGGGGGGTTGGGAGGGAGGATATGACAGAAGCCGCAAATGATACCTACTTAAAGTTTTTACACTTCCCTAAAGAGGTTAGAAAAACACCGTTCACCCCCGCATTCTAATCACAATCGTCTGGAAAAAAACAGGAGCAGCGGTACATTCATTTAAATAATTGGCTTGGGCGGGCTGCCTGTGTCTAAATCATTACATGGGTCCCGTAACGCCTCATATACGTATGATAGCTACTGTATAACACCCTCTTACTTTGTAAGTCTTGTTATTAATCCTCCAATTGTAAACTTATGATAAAACAATATCTATAACGCCTAGAATTTAAATCCTAATTTAATTTACAGGCATCAGTACTTTGTCGAAAAACTCAAAATTACTCAACAGAAACATAGGGATGGAATGAACAGAATGATGAATATTTAAAAAAAATCGTATTAATTACGTCATGTACTTCAATCAACACTCAGACGATAAACTTCGAATTAATCAACAGAATATGCTCCCCATATCATTGACTAATTCCTAAATTGGTACCTTGGCGTGTACAACCTTGAAATAAAGATAGACAAGGCAGCCGGTATAGAGGTGCGCAGATGGCGCCGAAAGTACTATTTTCTTTCTTGTGCCCACAAAGGAACCACGATCAAGTACATAACGACGTTATCCTTATTATATTCCACGGCAAAACGATGATAGGCGGAGGTCCCCCCTCCCAACGCTACACCCGCTCCTCTCCCCCACCCACACAAAAAAATCTAAAAATAAGCACACAAAGACAAAACAAAACAAAACAAAACAACAAAACATCCAAACAACCCCCCCAAACAAAACCAACATCAACAACAAAACAACCCAAAAAAAGACCGAGACAGAAAAAAACCAACACTAACAAACAGCAAACTATAAGTTAAACCAACCGAACAAAACAAAACAAAAAAACATTGACAACAAAACTCTGTCTCTTATAAAAGAGAGCATCAATATTGTTTCATAGCAGCATTCTTTTTCTATCATTTCTTTTTCTCTCTCCCCTAGGTTTGTAGAAGTTTAAAGTAAGTACACGTATCTCTCTATCTAAATCTGATACGACAAGATTTGATAATGATCTCACGCAGCAAATATTTTCTTATTTTCCCTTCTAGAGATACATCCGCTTACTTCAATTTAACATTTCTTAATTCTGATATTTTCATTCGTGTAATTAAAATTTCGACTTTTTGAACATTTGCGAATCAGCGCACGGTGCACTCAATGCTTCATCTGCATGTCGTTTAAATTGTTTGACATGTCTCATCATCTGGTTCCTATCGTTAAAAAACGCGATGTAATCGTGCAATCGCATAATTATAGGGCCTATCATTTAAAAAAAATCGAGGTAGATAGAAACGAAATAAGACTTAAAAAATAAACACGATTCTAGAAAATATTTGTTTTATATCACTACCCACTAACCCTATCATTATCAAAACAAACAAGTCAAAACCCCTTCAAATCTTATATTAGGCGTCAATTAAAAATATATCATATATATTTTTGTGTAACATGGGATTATTAAAAAAAAACTGAAACAAAGGATGAGGCTTTGTGATCTAGGGACTGAATGAAGATATGGAGTATGGTTAGAAGGGGTGAGGGCAGTGGAAGAGGAGAAGGAGGAGGAAGAGATAAGAGGTGAGATAAAACAATACGATAAATAAATAGATAATAAAACAAAATTAAAAAACAAAAACGGGTGAAAAGCGAGCAGCAGACCAGCAGGCTGCAGATCCCCAACGTAAACATCAGCTTGACGACAAGCTAAGCGTCCATGTGATCGATTTATTGCTACCCAGGGAGTTCATTCCATTAGAAAACAGAGAAAAATTAATCCCCTTTTTATTTTGCTCTTCCGTGTTTATTGGGAGGATCTATTCTAAATTTGTTAGATAGCTAGATAGCAGCTTTGAAGGGGGCGAATAAGAAGCGGCCAATTTCAAATCCCAAATCTTAAGATATTTGGAGTTTGAAAATGTAAAACAAATAAAAAAATGAAGTCCAATAATGATAATGATAATGATAATGATAAGACTAGGGCGATTTTCGTTTTTATCCTGTGTGTATTTGGGGCTGTGGCAAGCCTGGGAGACAACCACGACACATTTTGGTGACATATTTGGCTGTGGACGTTTAAGAGAGGGTTATTCGTGAATCACGCCAATCCTCATAGTATTGCTCTATTAGGATGTTGAAAATAATGATATTAGGCCTTTCTCCTTTTCTCCACTCTCTGCCTCTTTCATTCTTGCCTTTCCTATTCTCAGCAACCGCCTCCTCTTCGTCCCCCTTTGTCTTCTCCTCCTCGTATATATTTTTTCTTCTTCTCTTATTTCTCATCACATCCCTGTTCACAATGATCACTTTACTGTGGTGCATTTCAGATTTAAATTATATCGTGGTTTTTTTTTAAGTTACCACCCCTACAGTCATCAAAACCAGTGGTAATATACCGCTGCCAAATACAGCATGTCTAATAGCGAATTGTCGTACGAAATAGTAAATCATGGATTGAACCCAACGACACCACGGCAAAATTCAGAGAGCAGCATTGCTGAATCAGGCATTCCGTATTTAATTGAAAAAACAAAAACAAAATAAGAACTAACAAACAGAAAAGAAAGAATAACGCCAATTTTGCAAAACTCAAGGGCACAATAGATTTCCTCCAAAACGCGCGCCTGTAAACTTATGCTTCCAGTTCTTTTAAACATCTTAAATACTGGGACGTTTTACTTCTCTAAAATCCCACACTGATAAATCAGAGATCAAAGGCAGCCAAAAAACAAAAAAATTCCAAATATATTCCCCCCCCCCCCAAAAAAAACAACAAAAAAACAAAAAAAACAAACAAAAACCGCAACGACCCAGAACCACCCCATCGTTTACAAATGAATCAACAGTGACTTGTCGTGTAGGTCACGAGTCACGAGTACCCATACAAAAACCCCACCAGCTTTGACACATCGGTTCGTAAGTGCTAATGATGCTAATGGCAGTCATGCAGTAAGCTGGAAGTTAGGGGAATGGATTCTATTCTAAACAATCATCACCTCACAAAATCACTGACAAAGAGCTCTCTCCCTCCCCCCCCCCCACCTCCACCTCCAGAAAAGTCCCTCGCAACATAGCCTCGGGCGTCACACTTATCCTGCAATCGACACAGGCTGAAAATCCGTGTTAATTGGCTTTGATGACTTGCAGGGATGTGTGTGGTACTGTTTTGATATCAAACAGTCAACAGCATTGATCACAGGAATGTTTCTTTCTCACCTGTAAACAGTAACGCACCAGGATATAAATATAATCCATACCACACACTTTTATCCTTCCTTTCTCAACTCTTTCAGTATGGAGGTGAGAAATAAGATTGTTCAGACTATATTTCCGGTTTCATTACTTTATTTCCCTTTTTTGCGCCTCCAAAATTTCAAGAGTTCTCTCTCTTTATCTCTCCTTCATCAAGTATGGTCTAAATTCGACATTGACAAAATGTGTGTCTTTGCGGACACGTGTAAAGTTGAAACAGGTGTAGTCAGGGAAAGATTTAATTGGAGTTACGCAATTAACATTTCAAACTAAACATCAGAGTTGTCGACACAATAAATCACTCCTGCCGACGCCCTTAAGAATTTTTAATGGTTTCTTTCACCCTCTTGCTTACTTGGCGTTGACTAGTACTGTCTACAATTAGGCTATTTCCAGGCAATTAGCGCCTCTTTGTACGTAGCTATTGTTTACATATTCGGCTTCATAATAATTCACGTCGATTTTCTCTGTGTATTCTTTCAGCATCCTGAATTCATAAATCTATTCGGTAACAATAATGCAAAGTTTCAAAGAATTCAAGTAGATAAGATCCATATTATTCCAATTTAAAATAGATTATGAAAAACAGAACAAATAAGGGTATTAAAAAATTAAAAAAAAAAAAAAGAAAACCAAAAAAAACAAAAAAACTCTAAACAAAAACAAAATAAAAACAAAAACAAAACACAAAAAGCCATGAATCAAAGCAAAACAGATTTTGACAGTCTGAATTTGATATCCTGATACAAGATTATCATCTTTGAATTGATCCAGGACTGATAGATAGAAATATCCTTTTACTGCCATAGAAATAAAAAGGTGAAAAAATAAAAATAAAAAGCCAATCGTAGGCTTACTGTTATAAATTATGCAACACAAACTCTTTACAACTTCCATAAATAATGAAAAAAAAGATGGAGATTTTTACATGAAAATGGACTCAAAAATAAATCTTGACGGAATGGATCTAAAATGCGGTTTCCTAAATGGATGTAAAATGTGGTTTCCTAAATGGATGTAAAATGTTGTTTCCTAAATGGATGTAAAATGTGGTTCCGGTACATCTAGCTGGCCGAGAGATTTTGGTTGTCATGAAGATGGGAGTGAAATGTCACACAGCGACCCAAATGTCAGCCTAGGAAGAAGAGAGTTAGAAAGAGAGGGAGAGAGAGAGAGAGAGAGAGAGAGAGCAAGAGAGAAAGAGAGAGAGAGAGAGAGAGAGAGAAGGGAAGAGACACAGGGTGTAGGAAGAGGAGGAAGAATATAATAATATGTGTCTGTGTGTTAGAGAGAGAGAGAGAGAGAGAGAGTGAGATAGAGAGCGAGAGAAAAGAAAGAAAGAGAGAGAAAGAAAGAGAGAGAGAAAAGAAAGAAAGAGAGAGAAAGAGAGAGAGAGAGAGAGAAAAGAAAGAGAGAGATAGAGAGGGGTAGATATAGAAGGGTTCAGAGAGTGATAGAGATGCAGTAGAGATAGATAGATAGATAGATAGATAGATAGATAGATAGACGGATAGATAGATAGTTAGATAGCTAGATAGAGAACTGTATGTGAAGTGCATGTGTGTTTTAAAAATATGTCAGCAATATGACATGGATAGAGAAGGAGAGAGAGAGAGAGAGAGAGAGAGAGAGAGAGAGATTTAGAGAGATCGAGGGGGGGGGGGGGTATAGGGAGAAGGAAAGAAAGAATATAAATGAAAACAAAAAAGAAGACAGAGAGGATATGAATGATGAGGAGGAGAGTGTCTCGGATAATGAAGGGCATACTATATGGATTAACTGTTGAAAATAAATCATGAATAGAAAGATAGGTAAGTAGGTTCTTGGTAGGTAGAATGGTTCGTGGCATATATTAACCCCCTCACTGCTTAAGATACCAAAATCATCAAGACGTGCAAGTCCTGATACCAGATAAATCAGATTTTAGTTCACTGAAATCTGATTTATCTAGTATAAGAACATGTACATTTTCAAGATATTGCATATTTCAGTCGGGCTAGAATCAGACCTCGCTGTGAAAGGGTTAAGTTATGGTACAGGTGAACAAGCAGGTAAGTAGATAGATAACTAATGAGCGAGGAATTTAGTTGTGGTCAATAACATATTCTCCATAGTGAATATAATGAAATAATGTGGGTGATAGCCATTATCTGTTCGTGTGTCCTCTATTTTGTGATTGTTCGAAGTTTTTTTTGCAAGAGGATTTTTTTCTCTCTTGCTTACCATTTCTCTGTGAAACTTCTCTGGCAGGATCAAAGTCTGACTTTTCTTTTAACTAGCCGCCTATCATCTTACTTATCATAACTGGTCGCTGATTCCTCTCGGAAGTGCACTAAAGCTTTCATCAAGCAAACAAAATGTACGTGATTTGGTAAGTTGGTAGCTGGGTAGGTTTTTTTGTTTTAGACATGCGGGTAGATAGATAGGTACGAAAATACAGGTAAATGTAAGTGAGTGGGTTGGTAGTAGGGCCAAGTCTGTCAATAAAATTAATGGGACATCGCAAAAAGGAGAGCTAAGTACAGAACAGGCACTTTAAGTGAATTTCAAGATAGCGGTAACGTTCATCTTTAGGCATAGAACAAAGTAGAGTAATCGAAAAAGTCACATTCTTAAAAAGAATTAAAAAATAAAATAGGCCAAGAATTGCAAACTGAATGGCAAACGAGTACACTGTTCCCAAAAAAAGATGTAATACGAATAGAGGAGTTTAAAAAGAAATAAAGACATGAACAAGGCCGGGAGCACAACACGAAACAACCCTTTACTGATCCTTGGGGGGGAAATGGAAGTAAAAAGAGGAGTGTGTGTGTGTGTGTGTGGAGAGGATAAGGGAAAGGGTGGG
>JAUEKZ010141406.1:0-10702 GCA_031471865.1 Melibe leonina | reverse complement strand
TCACGTATCTGGTAGAACTCCGAGCCATTGCCAAAGCTGCTCCCTACTTAAAGGAGGTTTGTGGTTCTTCTGCCTACTCCTCATTTGTCTTTTCCTTGTTGTGGTATCATCATTAATCTTATAAGTTATAGTAGATCTAAAAATTGTCAGATTTATCAGTTTCTCTTGATACTTATTTTGTACCTTGAGGGTTAATAAGTTTTGTGTTATTTAATTGTATGTATGGAAAAAAAAAAGTGTTCTTATGAGATACTTTAAAGGAGGAAAATGAAAGTTACACTGCACGTAAATAGTTTGTAGTACAGATTGATTGGATGTATACCATAATTAGAATATTGATGAATCTCAGCAGGAGAAGTTGATTACATGCATAATATGATGATTAAGTTGTTTGCTGGATTCATCCGTATGATTTCATGAAATAATGGACTGTTGAATCAATTTTGTAGGAGAACTACTTCACTGGAGATGCAGAAGAAGATGAAGAGATAAAGAAAATCATCCACCAGTTCCTGGACATTGTCATGTAGGTGTCAACATTGAAGATTTCTCTTATTGTTGAGGACAACATTTTTTATTCCAACATTTTAAAAACCTCATGTAAGACTGATTTATAGTGCTGATTTATAATGTTACTTGACTATCCTGTAAATATATATGTGAATTCTTCATTTGCTATGATTTAATACAGGTACATTTTGACAAGATTCTGATGACCTATATAAATTGCACCTCTGAACAAATTGTGGATTATTATGTTATCAACACTATGAATCATTCAGTAACTTGTCAATATGTTTGTCGATTCCAGAGCCTTCCCTGATCAGTTTGAGGAGGGGAACCTCTTCCAGGGAAACTCAAAAGAAGCCAAATTGCTGAAGGTAACCCTAAGAAGCTATGAAGGCTATTCAGTGCTGCTCTAAACCCTATAAAAGTAACTGCAATTGTAAACATAGCAATTAATTATAGCTAACTTTTCTTGAGGCAACACAAGCCTCTCAAGACTATGTGCTTTATAATCCATATCTATGATCATGGTTCATACCTATTATTAACATTTATGTACAATTTGTCAGACAGAAACAATGTTTTCAAAGGCTGGAGGACCGTTACAGATACTGTACATTTAGACTTCAATGAACACTTTGGTTGAAAGTTTTGATATCGTTAAAGCAAATATAATGTTATTTATCATTTTCCTTCTTGTGATGAGTCAAAATAATGAAGTGGTGCTTCTACCAGGGATTTGATATCAACAATACTGGAAAAGATTTTTCATCGAAATGTTCCCACTTTTGATGCAAATAATGAAACTTTTCTAATTGCAGATGGAGTTTGTCCATCATTTCCGTAACATCTCACGGATTATGGACTGTGTCGGATGCGACAAGTGCAAGCTGTGGGGGAAACTACAAGTAAGTCGTGTCCTTGTCTTACTTAGTTTCGACTTGGTTTTGTCTATCTATGCTGCCTGTATAAAAAAAGAAAATGCATGTAAGGACAGTTTCTTCTGCCTGTCGTATAGCGTGCTATTGTTGTATTTGATACTGTTCCTTTTTTCTATCCATGACATCCTCCTTGTTTGTTGCCATCTATCTCATGTGGCTCCTGATGTAGTCATGACAACAGTATATGCTACTGTTTATTGTTTGATGATTCCTTCTCTTCCACATCAGATCATGCGCTAGTTTATTTTATAATACTATGGTTTACATGTTATAAGGAGACTCATGAATGTGATTGTTTCGCCTTTCAGATTATTGGCATGGGCACAGCATTGAAAATTCTTTTCTCTGGCAGCAGCATGCGATTAGATTCAACCGTCAATGCCCGGCTCAAGTCAAATTTCCAGTTGACCAGGACTGAAATTGTTGCTTTATTTAACTCCTTTGGAAGGTGAGTGACACTTTTGTGTGTTACAGTTAAATTTTCATGTGACATTTTTTGTGTGTGTGATTCACAATACAATATACTTCTTAATGGATTAACTTGCTTGAGCTTAACCATGAAAGATTCGTTTTACTGGAACAACCGAAGCCCTGCCCAGGAATATTTGGTTTTGGAATTGTACTTTATTTAAGTAAAGAAATTCCTCATTAACAGACTATATTTTTCTGTGAAGATAAATCCATCTTTGATATGCACAGACTGTGGCTAGAATCATTGTTCTTTAAAAGATCTTGTCATAGTGTCCAACACCGAATGTGCAGGTTTCTTTGTTTTGACTTTCATTGGGTAAACTGAGCCTGCATCACTTTCAGCACGGCTGAGTGGACCTTGTTCTGTGCATATTTTCCAACAAACCATTTAAAGCTTTCATATTTTACACACTAAGAGTAAATAGAATAGTTTGTATTTGTGTGAAATTTTGACACCAGCAAATAATAAAAAAAATTGTTTTTAAGGAGTGTTAAAGATCTCTAGGGAGAACATGCATTAAGGAAATAAGTCTAGGGTTAAGTTAGTTAATGTAGATTATTTACGAGAGGAGAAACGCATGTGCCTACATATCTTGTGTCTATTTATGTCTGTCTTGAGAAAAAAATAACCAAACATCAAGTTGCGCTAAGTAATTGGGGGTGAGATTGCTGAGCCAGTAGCAAAGTAGCACAGGGCCTGCGGGCACTGTGTTTGATTGCTACTGGCATCATTTTGGTTTTTCCTCTGGCAAGGAAATTCACCATTGCCTCACTTCACCGGGGATTGCTGCTGGCATCATTTTGGTTTTTCCTCTGGCAAGGAAATTCATCATTGCCTCACTTCACTGGGGATTGCTGCTGGCATCATTTTGGTTTTTCCTCTGGCAAGGAAATTCACCATTGCCTCACTTCACCGGGGATTGCTGCTGCTGGCATCATTTTGGTTTTTCCTCTGGCAAGGAAATTCACTATTGCCTCACTTCACCGGGGATTGCTGCTGGCAAAATTTATTTTATTCGGTGGTAAAAACAAAACCAAAAGAAAATGAATCTTTTCTGCATTGAAATTTTCATTTCACATCTTTTCAGGCTGTCCAGCAGTATACATGCGATTGAGAGCTTCCGCAAGTTAGCAAGATGACCTACAAGTATTGAATAATATTTTCACTTGATGTTATGCATTTTGGAGTAGATTTTATCCGTCTGTCCGCTTTGATATCCATGGTGTGTGATGTTTTTTTTTAACTTCATTTCAGCATTGTTGATCACTGGAAATGCTATATGGCTTTTCTGTTCTTGATATAAAATGATAACTTAAAACCACAAATAATGGAGTAATTAATTATGCAAATCATGCAAGTGTTGCAGCTCAAAATGGCTTTTTCAATCTAGAAAAGCATTGAGTGTATTTCTCTATGCTGAATATTTTAGGGACAAAATATTTACCCACAATTTTGACAAAAACCTGTTAATAGTTCATTCAGTACTAATTAACCATTAGATTAAATATATGCTATTTTAAACCTGTTGAAAAAAAATTAATTCTCCTCAGGTTTTTTTCTAGTTGTGATGAAGTCATTTCATTGAGTTTTCCTCAAATACTAGTAATTGGATTTTCTTCCCCCCTTTCATATGAAATCATGCCATTTATGGTTGATTTTCAATGAGATCACTCATGTTATTTGTATGAATGTTGTTTTATTGAAAGTGTCAATTTTGTTTTATTGAAAGTGTAAATGTTGTTGTATATTGATCACTGCCATGCTCTCTATCTGTGCCTCAATCAAACATAACAACCACAGTATCCAATGATCCAATGATTTGTTCTATTTCTACCCACCGATATCATGTCTGTGTTTATCTCTTCAAGATTCGTAAACAAGCTAATGTATGATGTAAGATTTTAAAAATGCCTATTTCAATGGGGGGATTTGAGAGGGTTGGGAACTTAAGAAGGAGGAAGGCTTTTGGGAAAAAGTATTTAGAGAGAAAAAAAAGTTGTTATGTAATGATGTGCGAGGAGAGACTATCAGCCTTTGCAAAAGGCAACATTTTTGTAATTTTCGTTTCCAAAGTGAACAATATTCAATCTTTGGTAAGATGAGTTAATTTTTGTATGAAGATGCTGGCAGCAGTGAGGTTATATAATCACCACTGAGTCCTGTTGCCCCCAATTCAAGGTGTGAAGTGGGTAAACACTGATTGCATTCCATCAGTAGTAATAGTAATCCTACCCATATGTCAATGTTGATGAAATCCTGTTAATAGTTTTTCATTTGATATACGTTTAGAATGATTGTATCATTGTAGAATGACAGGTTTTTGAGGAATGGGTGCAAAATGAATGGTCACTATGAAAGTCTTAAATCATACCTCACAATCCAATCCACTGCCATTTATCGTCAGACAGAGAATACTCCATTATTATTTATTAATTATGCAAAGAACAAGGAAGATCTATTTAGGTTTCTGCTCAATACTGCTTGACTTGTCATTTTTTTCAGAAATTACTTTTTGTTTTTTTACTAGACAGATGAGCTCAGATTGATATGAATGCTCATCCAAAAACAATGATATACCTGTTCATATGTGCTACTTATAATGGTTGTTTTGTCCCCCTGTGATATGTATATTGGATGTGAGAAAGAAAAAAGACTGGAAACCATAAGGATCAAAATGTATTTCAAAATGAATGTAGATTCACAAAATTTTGAATAAATTACAATTATTTCTTAATTTTTTACATGTAAACTTTTGAAGGGATACAATATTCAGTTCTTGAGTTACATTGGATTTAAGAGGATAACCTCAAATCTGATTAGCAGCTGTGTCACATGAGATTAACAGACTCTACTGCACAGAATAGATTGACATATCGATTTTGTATCATGCAGACAAGCACCATAATTGAATATGACATTAACGAAAAGCAGTAGGTGTATCTAAAAAAATAATACAATTAGTTGAAAGCCAAAAGTATTTCTTGTGCAAAACTTGATTTCAAAATACATGCAATTTCCAAAGGTTTTCTTGTAAGACTCTGACCTCGCATGTTAATCACATAGTTTCTCACTGTTATTCATGTATTATCCAACGGCTGAATAAAATATACTGTCGTGAAACCAATTTAATTACATTAAGTCAAGCAAACACTATGGCTTATTTTAATTGTGATATGTAGGTTATGAAAACTTTTTACTTTTTACAAAAACGTTGAAGAGGTGTGAGGATTTTTAGTCAGATAATTGCCCACTTTTGTGAAAATGAGCTAGTAGCTTAAAAGACAGGCAGAGGGTGGCCATGATCCACTCGGAAACACAGAGAGTGCTGACTTTGTTGAATATTCTGCACTTTCAGATAAGGACACATAAGGATCACATTCATCTATTTATAGAATGGATGGTGAATTTTGGCCTGTGTTTTCCTGATGTGTTGTACAATGATATCATAGACGTTTTCACAGAGAAAGAATTCAAAAAGTTTTGATATAGGATGATATATGGCAGAGAATCAACACGGATAAATTTGGTAGTTTAGTGACGCATAGGGAAAAAAGGACTGGATTGTTAAACAAGACAGGAGACAAAAAATCGATAATGAAAAAGAAGAGTTCTTTATTTTGCTAAAATTTCATGAACCTGTCTTAAATACCTTTTCAGTTATATCTAGTTCCTCGTTTTTAGGTCTTGTTTTTTTCTCACACCTTTTACAATCCTGGGTGATATCTCTATGCTCAGTACAATGTTATGCAAATGCCCAGCATCATTCATTTCACGGTTGTGATTGATTGCAATGTACAGATTTGTCACAATCCAAACAGGGTATCTTTATTATGGGTTAATTAATTAATTAATTAATTCAATCATTCAATCATTCATTCATTCATTCATTCACCCACCACCATTTGCCACCGAACATGTCATTGTCTTTCTGATGGTCATAAAACTAGACTTTTGTTTCTTTATCTTTAAATCGTTTGAACTTTAAGTGGTATAGATCACACCCATTGACAAGGATCAAATGAGAGATTGAGCATTGAGATTATTTTGCAAGAAAGTCCAGCTTTCATTGAACTAGATTTAGATAGATCATGTTGACTCTTTCCTGATTTTTCCTGAGATTGAACAGGGTCATCACATGACTGAAATATTCTGTGCCTTAAGAAATGCTTTATAACCTCATAATATGTCAATGATAAAATCCAACATTGTCTGTTTGCTACTCCTTATGCTGTATTATCTCTACAATTGCTGACAATTTTCCCCCCTTTTGTTTAGATTTAGATTGCTTCTCACTTTGAATGATTTCAGTTTTATGACCAGTCTTCAAATGACATTCAAAAAACAAAAAAATGCAATAGTTTCATGACTGATTATGACTTTTTTCATATTATCTATTTATATTTACCTTTGTTTTCTTCATTAATGTGAACAATTGATGGACATTTTTGTGTCAAGTTAGATGACATTTAATGGAAGAAAGAAAAGAAATCACACAGATCTGAAATTCTAAAAGTGCACAAAGTGTTGAAATCTATTTTCACAATGGAATATTGATTAAAATGCAAGCATTATTAAGAATCAAAACTTCACAGTGAATCGGAAGTTTATTCTTCCTAACCTTTTGAATAATATTTTGTTTATTTTATAAAGTAACAAATGGCAATGTTTGAAAGATAAAATACTAAAATTGTTTTCAATAATGAAAGGCGTGTATGAATTTGAGCCTGGGTGATAAAGGAAATATCATATTTCTATTTTTAAAGTTTTGCATTTTTAATGTGGGTGAGTATGAAAAGTTCCCAATGTTTTATCTTTCTTTTAATTATCAACAATTGTTGACCATGAAAAATACTTTTTCAACTCTCTTAGCAAGTCCACTTGCAATAGCCACTTTTTAAATATTGACTTGTTTTTTCCATTGAATTGAAATATTTATTCTTCTCTTTGTGTGCAGTGAGGATAATAGAACAGCAAGGAAAAAATGTTGGAAAAATCAGTCCTCTTGCAATAGCAGCACTATGATTGTAACTTGTTTTTGTCATTGATTGAAATATTTGTCGTCAAACTATTTATTCCTCTCTTTGTGTAAAGTATGGATGATTAAATGCCAAGGAAAAACTGCTGGAAATGTCTCTAAGAAAGGAGAGAATGAGAGTGTGTCTGGATGTCTTTAAACAGAGTTATCATGATATACTTACTACTACTACATGAAAGCATCATCTGCAATCATCTGTATGCCATCATTGCATATTTCAGGACAAAAAAATACAAGAACATATTGTTAGTTTCTTATATTTTTTATTGATTGAGATCTTTCTTTTACCTTTAAACTTGTTTTTAGACCAGGCTGAAGGTTTTTTCAATACTGTTATCTGGAAATGAAACCAAACCTGAATTGTGAGTAATAATATTTTAAAATAATTGTTTTTGTTGGATTTTTTTACATACAGTAGTATTTGCAGATGATACTTTCAAGTAGTTTTGCCAAATCAGAATATTTTCTTTATGCCGAAGGATGCATTTTGCTTAAATTTTTCATTTTGTTGCTATAACTTAATCTTAGTTTTGTGTTATATGATTTATAAATCAAAATCAATTTCCCTTTAGAATTGTTCATACATTTTTTCATATATGAGGAAATTAAAAATGTCAAGTCCCTTCACACTTTGATTGATTGACAATAAGTAATCACACCTTGTTGTTCTCTTCTTCTGTTTCTTTTCTTTTGTCTTTACCTGTCATCTTACTTTTTCAAGCATTCTCTCTAGTGCTCTCTTAAACAAGCATATACACCACACTGTTTTATATTCTGTTTGTTCAGTCTTGTACCAACAGATCTGCCGTGGCCATCTCACATGTTTTACATAATTGTACCCAACTGCAGAGTCACTTACTATAATTTAGAAGTTCTGAGTACTTTTGTACACAAAGGGTGATAGAAAATCCTGGGCCTTCCTGGACAAAAATAGATGATGTGGATGGTAGCCATTATCTATTTGTTCTTTTCTCCTTTGTGATAAGAATATAAATAATCTCTTTTTCATATAATTTGAGAGATCATCTTTTTTCCTTTCTAAATCATCTCTCCTTCAAATACCCCTGCTGGCAGGGTCCAAGCCAGGCTGATCTTTTAATTGAACTAATTGATCATCTCATTTCTCTCTGGTCACTGCTATGGCCTTAGCAGGTAAAGGCACCCTAACACTCACAATGACAAACCAAACAACTAGTTTGCTGATTATGATTTAGTGTAAATAGAACTGGTTTTCTGGATGCTTTATGGGCAAGTACATTGTCATATTTCTCTATGAATTCCACCCCCCCCCCCTTCTCTCTCTTGGATAAATGAATTGCTCTCTAGTGTTGTGTGTCAGTTTCTAAAGAAATATCTTATGGAAGGAGATCAAAGATTTCCCCTCTGTTAATGTTATTTTGTATTGCCATTAAGTTAACCTACTTTCAACTTAAAAACTAGTTTATTGATTAGCATTTTGTGTGTGTAGAACTGGTTTTCCAGGATTGGGCATTTATCATTGCCCTTTAGGTTTTTTCTTTATTTGCTCCTCCCTTTTAAATGCTTTTTAATCATAGATAGAAACTTGGTTAAGTTGCCATGAAATGTTCTCTAAGTTAAAAGGACACTCACTAGACAGTCGTCATGCTTTAATGAATGTTGGTGTTTGGAAGAAAATTGTTTTAAAACCATCTTATATCGAAAGTGAAAAAAGGGTACGGGCTTAAATATTTATTCTAAGAAGCACTGAATTAGATTCTGATAAATTTATTAATTGCACATAACCTTTTTTGTTAACTTTTCTTGATATGAAAATAAAGAATTATATTGATAAAAAAACTGAGGTCTCAAACCTATTTATTTTGTTTGTTTATTGAGATTTTAGGGGGCTTCGAACTGCTTAAGTCATATAAGCGCCTAGTGGTACCGAAGTAAGATAATAGGCGAAGACTTTGACCAGGCCAGGGACGTTTCAACAAGAGGTCATTTATAAGAGGCAAAAAAATATCATCTCTCAAAAAGGTGACAAAGAGATGATTTAGAGGGAAAAAATCACCTCTCACAATCATAAAGCAGGACACACAAACGTGCACTATGGTCCAAGGTGACCCGGGATATTCTACCACCTTTTGTGTACAAAAGTACTTACTCCTTGATTACAAGTTAGGTGGATGACCGTAAGTCTGTTAGGACGACAAGCAGGACCAAGACTGAGCAAATAGATACAAAAATAGCAGTGTGTGTATTTTTTTAAGGGAACACTGGAGAGAGTGCTGGAAAAGTAAGATGATAGGTAAAGCCAAAAGAGAAGAAACGAAAGTAGCGCCCACCAGAGGTTCCCACCAACTGCCTACATCTCAAATCTATCAAGACCTTACACTCACATTGTATTAATAGAAGTTTGTGTGTAATCACTCCAGGTGATCAGATACTGTTACTGTTATTGGTAGATTTAAACTGATTGTCCAACTTTCATCCATGACATGATATGAATATTAATTGATCAATCCAGAAGTCACAATATTGAGCTTTTGACTTTAATATATCTCTGGCTTTTTAAAAAGCAATACAAAATTGTGCCCATTGAGAAGGTTAAGGAATATTTCCTCTATTCTAGTGAAAAATGTGCAGCTTGTAGAGCACAAATTGTTGGGGTTTTTTTTTGCTGACTGAGACAGCACTGTCTTCTGCAGAGTAGGGAGAGATTGTTAAGAGTGCTTCCAACTCATATCACACCAGCACCCAGGGGTAAGTAAGATGATATGTTAAGTTAAAAGAATAGCGGGAATTTGAACTCTACAAGGGACGTTTCCACGAGACACAAAATGCATAATTTATCAAAACAGAGAGACACACAAGCAGATGATGGCTACCACTCATAGAGCAGCCAACCCTCTCTCCACTACCCTTTGTGTTCAAAGTTTTCAGTCATACATAGCAAGTTGCTTTGTAGCTAGGTACCACATGGGGGATGACCAAAAATTTGTTAGGACAACAGGCAGGGCCAAGAGTGGGCTAACAGATATAAAACATCTGTGTGTTTTCATGTGAAGAGACCACTGGAGAGAGTGCTGGAAAAGTAAGATGATAGGTAAACCCAAAAGAGAAGAAACAGAAACAGTGCCCACTAGAGACACATGCCAACCAGCCACAGAGATGAGTGAGTGTAATGCTCATCTAGGATTTGAACCCACACCCTACAGCATTTATGAATATCAGACACTTTTCCAACCAACACAATCAGGTGTTATCTTCTCTATTTGATGATAAAGGCCTGTTTTGTTTCTTTTCTTTTCGGTTTCTGTTTGTTGAGTTTTATCACTGCCTTAGGGGTAAGTAAAACAATATAATTAGTAAGGGAGTAAACAGGTGCTGATCCCCTCAACTGAAGAGATGATTGACACTAAAGAATAAAAATTTATAAAAACAACACCCAAAAAATGCAAACTAAAGGCAAAGGAGTCATACTGATAAAAGAAAAAATTATTTATTTACACAATCAAACATTCAGAAGACCATTCCACAAACAGTAAGAGAAACTAGAGTATTGGTTCAAGATAATAAAATCACAACCTTTTTAATCACACATCGCCATTTCTATTCACTCGAATCAACAAATACATTAAACTGTGTAGACATTCAGATATTTTTAGAAATTGTATAAATACTAAAGATTTTAATCTTTTGTTTTGTTTGTTTTGTTTGTTTGTTGAGAGTTTTAGGGCACTTGCAACTGCTATGGTCATATAAGCGCCCAGAGGAAAGTAA
>JAUEKZ010141304.1:0-15040 GCA_031471865.1 Melibe leonina | reverse complement strand
CTTCAATTATGAGTCCTTTTAGATTGATTCTCATCATTTCTAATTATCGCAACCTGTCTCAAAAACACATAGTAATAGTAACTAGGCGACGCGTCTGTCGCAACCGCACATCTACTAAGATGGCGGACAGTCAGCAGACAATGATCAAGCGAAAACGGAAGTCGGGACCTTTACTTTTACTATGGGCCTTTCGTCTACCTATCTCTCTCGTACTCGTATTGGGTGGTTGTTTAACAAAATAAAGCGATTTCATTGGGTGATTGATAAAGCTATCTGATCGGCTATGACTAGTCTTTTCTAGAAGATCTTGTTGGACGGGAAAAACGGCAAATTATTGGCTAAAACATGGGGTCAAACGTCAACGTCGATGTCGTTATTCAGAGGTCTTACCAAAAAGTATGTCGCTATTTAGAGGTTTTCATTACTAATGTTATATAGCAAAAAAATCGGGACCGGAGGCCTATGTCATTATCGGGAGAATGTTGTTATTCGGAGAGGTCGTTATTGGGAAGTTGCACTGTAATAATAACAACAGTAAAAATAAAATAATGAAAATAAATGTTAATAACAATACCACAATCAACAAAAATAATATAATGATGTAAAAATAACAGTAGAAGTAAGTGTTAAAGTTGTGTTTTTGGTGGGAACGGTGGTGATTGGGGTGGTGATGATGATGATGATGCTTGATTGATTGATTGATTAATAGTGCTAGCAATAACAAGATCAATGACAATTTAGACTACAAAACATTGTTGGTTCTGTGATATAACTGTGTAAAACTGGAAATTAAAAAAAGATCCTTTACATTGACTAAAAATAATCACAACGTCTTTCCTAAGATTCCTAATTTTAATGTTACAGTGTATCTGGCTGCCCTAATCATGTAACTGAAAATTTTGGTTCAACTATGCTGTGGTCAACTGCGGTCCAATCGTGTGAGTGAGCGGAAAATTGTTAATCTTGTAACTAGAATGTTCAATTAATCAAATATAATCATGTCAGAAACAATTGTGCAAATAAGTTGTATGATTAAGAACTATTTATGAAAAAAAAAGATATTTCTATTTTTAAAAAACAGCCTCGCCGGGAAAAAGTTTTTAGAAACCCTGTAACATAGTACGGAGACAATGATATTGAAAAAGAATTCAAAATAAGCAAGATGGCAGGTTAATAAGCAGTGGTGATAAATAAAACCGAAAAAGAGGAGAAACCAGGAAGTAAAAAAGTGGCTGTTGGTGGATCTGAACCTCGTGACCACCAATCGTCTGCCAAATGCACAGGATGGTGTGTCTGTCCACCTGAATACACGCTACCCTCAGATAATGATAGATAATGTATAAAAACAATTAATAAAATAAATATACTTACGCTCTTTGGCCTCTTGCAAAGACGTGATGAGAAAAAAAATTACTCTTCGGTAAAGGATGACAATGATAATGCCATGTGTTTGGTTAAAATACTAAATGACTTGATATTACGTCTCTCTACTTTGGGCACACACAATATATCATTTTACTGAGCTTATCAAGTATGCAAGCAGGTTGACCTTCATAGTTAACATCACTTTAAAAAAAAAAGAAAACATAGCCTAGATAGTTATAAAACAAAATAGAAATTTGACAGCAAGGTAGAGCTAGGAAAAAGAAAGAGCATGTTTACTATTTCTAGATTGTGAAAGCTTCGAGACAGGCATCAAGAGAAGTAAAGAAAAGATTTAGACATTATTCTAAAGGAGGAAGAAAACAGAAATCTGATGTTGAAATTGATGATATAGTAGATAAGTTTAAATGTCACTACAGGAGAGATTTTAGAATACAACAGAAAGGACAAATGCTTATATTTATATCATCATTACCACTGGAGTTGTTTCCACCACCAAGGCAATCCCAAATTTGGAATCTCGGACTTTGACTGTTTTCTGGATGGAAAAGTTAGTAGAAAGAGAAATGAAAATATATATTTCATTTCATTCCACAACCTGTACAAATCCCTTTTGGAGACACCATCAAATTTATGAAAATTGATATTTGAAAAAAAAATCCATTTTATTCCAAAGAGTAAGTTGCTTACTTCTAAGCTTAAAAAAAAATTGATCAAGTGCAAAAGAATGCTGCTCAATATGTAAGTATCAATTACTCCTCTATTACAGGTTCACCAAAAACTAATATGAACAACTTGGGATGGTTACCACTCCAAGAGAAAAGACCAAGGACTAAAACAACAATATTTTAACAACAAGCTAAACAGACTTATAGACAGAGATGCCAAAGAGGAATTTATGACAAGACTCACAGGAATTTTTTATCCATATAGGAATGTCTGCGTACAAAACGATTACTTACAAAATGTGAAATATCTCTGACAAAATGCAATGAAACAAACATATATGCAAGAGTACATGGTTAGGCTTATCTAATGATTTTGATCTCAAACATAACTTCTCATCAGAATTTCTTGACAGCGCAAGGAAAGAGGAGATTTTGCTCCAAAGCGAATTTTTTTCCTGTCAAAGTGAAATTTTGGCATCTCTGTATAGATATCCCAATTGACCAATACCAGCAGAGTTTGAATCAGAGACAAACTAGGGCTATGAGATGTTCAATCTTCCTCCTTCTAATGTTATTGATAGTCATCTTCATTCCTACTTTCCTAGCACTAAAAGGTTATGATAAAGCATGCCTTCAACCGCAAAACTCATGAACAAAGTTGAAGCATTTAAAAATATGCTCCATCATATAACTTTAAGAAAGATCCCATAAGTTATTGACTAAAATTTAAATAAAAAACTGCTCTTAAGTTTAAGAGATCTGTAAACGACCATCTTGAAATACACACTGACAGTAATACTCGGCCCTACCGAATCAGTAAGTTAATTGGAAAAGGAAGAAAAACAAGAACTTAATTGGAGCAAAATTAAAAAAACACACAACCTTAAGATATGAGAAAGATAAATGAGAAAATATGATTACCATCTGAATATACGGTATGCTGACGTTAAAAGACTCGTTGATATTTGCATGCCACATGAGACGCACATTTGTGATGTAAAAAGTTCCAAGGTTGCCCTGAAAAAGAAAAAAAATGAATTCACTTACTTGTAAATCAAACAATGGAAAAGTTAGTAGAAAGAGAAATGAAAATATCTATTTCATTTCAGATTATTACACTATTTTTGGCATCCTTATCTCATGGGAGAAAATATTCCTCACACTGGCTGGAACGGACACACGAAGGATAAAAAATCTATGAAATAATTAAAGTACTTGGGTAAGGAATCCTTGAGAGAAAGGTGTTAGCAGATGAAAATTTTTACATAAAGTGGCACAATCCCCATATTAACTAATGATCAAAAAGTCTTTTGGAGCAAAATGGAACATAGACACAGCGTTTATTCCGGTTTCTGCAGCATGATGTGGACAAGCAGCATTGATTGAAACCCTCTGGTCTATTCAAAATTACTTTTCCAACCAAACAGATGGGTTGGTGCCCATTTTACAACTGGGCAGGTTGAAGCAATTCGGGTATATTTCCAAAGTAGAACCAAAGTGTTGCGGGCAGGATTCGAACCCTCCCCTACCTGGGCAATGTATTGTAAACACTCACAGTTTTGCCACCCTACCTCTAACCGGCAATCAAGCGTAAGGTTTTTGGCCAAGGATAAACATCCCCCAAATAAAATACAAAAAATAATTCTGATCCTTTTGGAATTCCCTCCCAAGACATGTCCAATATGCAAGCAATATGACACTTTTAAGACCTTTTTAAAATCTCATTTGTTCAATTTCTTCCAAGTTTGTTAGTCTTGATATCATCATTCATTATATTCGTAATCTCCCATGTTGAAAACTTCTTATAGTATAGGCTTTGTTTGAAAATTGAATAGTTTTATCCAATTTAATAATGTATGAATTTTATCATCCCTGTCAAGTGTAGCCTCCAATGTTCAATGTTGTTTGCCTGGAAATTGTACATTTGCGCTTTGAGCCTGTTGTAAACGGGGTAAAGCCTATTATAAAAACTTTGTATCATTATTATTATCATCATCCTTACCTGGTCACTAGAGAGATTCCAGACTCCATTAACTTTATCGTAGACTTCCTCTTGGGGCAGGAGTCGCACTTGCTTGTCTTTGATGAGGGCACCTCTCAACTTGAGGTCTCTGTACAATTTTGAAGTCTCATAAGCTCTAAAGAATAAAAAGAAAGACCCATTGAAGTTTAGACTTGTTGAGTGGTACAATTTTGTTTTTTTCCCTTTGAAAAATGAAAGACAAATATAATCTTGAGAAGATGACTTATTCATAAATTTGCATTTCTAAAAAAGAGCATAATTCATCTTTCGTTAAAAATGTCATTCAATCATTTTTGTCCATTATCAATAATAGATATAGCTAGTCGGTATATAAATATGTTATGAGTGCATTTGCTAAAAACTATGGCATGCCCAGAGCTTATGCTTGTGAACCTGATGGAACATAAGCTTCAATGTTAAGCCAAGTCAGACAGTTGATGAGAAGAAGAAGAAAAAGAAGAAGAAGAAGAAAAAGAAGAAGAAAAAGAAGAAGGATTCATTGTGACTAGTAAAAATCACACCAAAATAAAACTTAGCTATAATTATAAAACCAACCCTTTAGAAGGGCTAATTTGTGTAAAACGTGTTCATGAAAGAGAAACACTTGAAAATCTTGTAATCTAGGGAAATCTGCCACTTAGTTTGATGAAAACAATTGTCCAGAAGTATAAAAAGCATTCAAAGAAGATAATCTATCTCAGTTCTGAGCAATGACGATCACATCTTAGAACTGTTAAGTAATACAACTAGAAAAGACTTTAATGTGATCCATTTGAGAGTATTATTTAATCATGAGACACGTTAATCATGATACAGTCTAAAAAGTTCCAGAATTCAGTGAAAAATAAACATTTAGCATGCCTACAACATATCAAGAAAAAGAAAAGAAATCTTTGCACATTAATTATTGCTACCTGTGAACTGCAATGATGGACGTAAATAGTCTTGGACTTCCAGGAACCTGAGATATATAACAGAAGGAAAAAAAATCAACATTTTTCCTTCACTCTTTATTCAATGCATGCATCAGACTGTAAATTATTTCCTGAATAAGAAATCAGTAGTTCTAGATAACAATAGTTCATTAGGGAAACACAAAGTGTTATATTGTTCAATGAAACGTTGTTTTTTAAGGATAGATTGACATTATTCCTTCTTTTTCCTCAACACAATTTAAGATTTTCAAATCTTGTTAAAATCTGTGTAGGTTTCGAAATGAAACTATAGATTGGATCAAAGAAAAAATATACAGTAGAGCGTCACATATAACGGTTTGGGTATAATGAGACTTTTTCAAATCCCTGTTTTTTTCCTTACCATTTCTCTATAAAGAAAGACCTCTTATAACGGCACCCAGTAACCAAAGACCGGGTATAACAAGACCCAGACCTTGGAATAACGAGACTCCCATCACAATTTTTTTTCAGAGTTAACACCCAACTAGGCAGGCAGGCACTGGCAACTCGACTGTTAATCACTTGCATTAGTGTAACCACTTGAAACCACTTGATGGTACAGTCAAGGCCCCAGTTGTTACCTAGACAACGAAGAAGGTGCCCTCCTTGCTTTACTGCTCCCCGTCCCTCCTCCATCCACCCCGCCAGTCGCTCATTTGTAGTTTTCTGTCGCCTCGTGTACCTACACATCCCACAACGTTGATTGTGTGTACACTAAACTTACCAAAGTTCCTGAGGCTTTGTGTGTTGTAGGTACCTATCTCATACAAACAATAGTATCCCACAAGTCGGCCGTTCTATGCTGTCACCTACCCCTTCCCTTCTCTGTTCATCATTCATCTCTCTCTCTCTCTCTCTCTCTCTCTGTTTATTTGTTCTTTTTCCATGCCACTACTCTTTTAGTTTCAATTTTAACAGTCATGCATAACCCTAATTTTCATTTTTTTTCAATTGTTAGAATTATGAATTAAACATTTTTTTTTTTTAATTCGCTTTGTCAAAGGGCGTATTTCCACGTCCACACAAAACAAGGGAAATAAACATTAACCTTAATTAAAGTCATTGTTAAAAAATTGTTATTTCTCCTGTAGATCGGGTATAACGAGAGCTCGGGTATAACGAGAATTTGGCTTGGAATGGAGGCTCTCGCAATATCCGAGCTCCACTGTAGATATTTGTATATATTTATATAATCATTCTTGAAAAATCTATGAGTCAAACATGTGGATCTTGTATTTTTGCAAGTCAATAGTTTTGCAATGCAGCACTTACCAAATTGGTAAAGATGAACTCAAATCTTGTTGAACTGCATTTGCAAAGGATGTAGAGAGCCTCGACTGTACCTCTGAGTTTCTGAAATAAATTAGATCAGTTTTGCTGTCTTAAAGATGTGAAAATCATAAGAAAAAAATAAGTTGAAGTATTTCTACTACATCCAAAGTCCTGAATATTAGTCTTATTTTATAACTATAGATAGATTCAGAGTGACACAGTTGCAATAGTTTTAACAAATGATGCTTACCGATACAGCTGTTCTTGTGGATATTCCAATCACACAATTGAAGCCTATTGCTGTAAGAATAAAATGAAAGGTTAAAATGTGAGTAAATAAAAGTACATCCCATAGAGCTAGAGCTTAATCCAATTACTGTGTAATGAAATAGACAAATGGCAATGGTTATAACCCTCAGGAAAGGATGTTGGTATATCACAGCTAACTTTCCCAACCCAACAGATGGGCGGGTACCCCACTTTTATTTTACACCTGGATTAAGAGAGACAATTGGAATAAATTGTCTTGCCTGAGGAAAAACTGAATTAGTGCTGGGAAGACTCAAACTCAGTGCCCCCAAGCTCTGTGCAACACTACAAAAATAGCAGTTCAGCCACTGCATTTCTAAAAAAAAAAGGTAAGAATCGAGTTATTTTACAAAACATTTTGTCCTGAAATCAAAATGTAATTTCTGGGAATTATCACATATTAGAAGCCAGAAAATCTGGTGGTACAGGTATGGAAAGAAGCAAGCAGGACTATTGAATGGAAGACACAATGCTTCACTATTCATAAAATGAGATGAACACACAGATAATGCAAGTAAGATTCAGATAGAAATATAAATTATCAAATATGTTGAAATCCATTAAATACATATTCTAACAGTTTATTTATCATTGACAAAATTACAAATAAAAGAGATAGGTTTTGACAACTCATTCTATTGTTGAAGGAAAAAAAATCCATAGAGACAGTTTTAAGATTAACATAACATGTTGCAAAAAGAACAACAACAAATAAGTACTCACAAAGATTAGCCTTTGGCATTTCTATAGAGTGCCATATCACTCTAAGATTTGTCACTTTCAAGACTCCTGTGTAGGACAAGCAAATTGGAGTTGAACAAAATAAGATATGAAATCATAAAACGTTTTTCACAATACTAAGAGTTAATTGGATCACTGTTTATAGGCTACTGCCATAACTTGTTTGCAAAATCTCACTTCCACCATGCCAATGAGGCCTTAAACACCTAGGTGCACACCGCAGCTCTTTTTCTCTATTTTTTCTGAATCAGCATGTGCTACAAAATTAACCAATAAGTTATGGCCCGCATTAAAAAAAAATAATGCAGGCATAATTCAATGGAAATAAAATGTTTGAGAAAACACTTTTAAAAACACATCACCCGACTTTAGAGAGGGTAACAAATACTTGAAAAAGTCATTAAAAGACATGCCATGGTTGCTTATATTTCTCAGTAGATGTGCTAGGTTTAGATACTCTTCCGGAAATGAAAATACAGGTTCTAGTTTCAGATGGTCCAAAGATATTACGCATTGTGTGCTTATCGTTTAGTGCAGAGCTGACTTTAATCTTGTTAACACAAAAGTGTTGACATTTCAATCCTGTTTGATATTTACTGAGAGTTATCACCATTTGCATTGGCTGTGGCAGTAACAAAAACTTGGCAAGAATCATATCAACAAAACATTATTCAAACATTTTACTTTCATAGAGCAATATTTATTTGAAAAACAATATTAGCAAGATTTGATAATCAAACAAATTATTTGTAAATTGTTTACCTCTGTCACCATTGTTTCCTTTTGTGTCTTCAACAGCATCTAATTTGTCAATAAGCTTTTCCCCAGGGCGTAAGTTGAGCTGGCTGGATAGACAAAGTGTGTAGTGTAAAAGAAAGTTCAAGTAATTCATGATAACTACATGTAAATAAGAAAGTTGAGACATCTCATATTTTTTTGGCCTGAGTTGAGTCTTTGCTAGTATTCATGAATACATCTTTTAAGGCCTGCTCCTTTAGAAATACTCATACAATATTTCATTTAACCTCAGTTTCCCTGTTAAATTAAAAAACAATATATTCTTCCACAAAATACCAATTACTGGGATGTAAAGCCATACCCAGGCTCACTTATTCAATGCCTTAGTAATAAGAGGCCGAAACCAAGTCTAGTGTGTAGAGTCACTGAACAAACCACAGGCAGCATGCTTTGCAAGGCCTGGGCCAAAGTCCTATACATTTTTCTAACTCTAGAATTATTATTATTGCCTGTATGTTATCATTGGCATTGCCACTCTAAATCATTTATTAACCAGCTTCCATAATTTTGATAGAGATATGATAGAGTTTTGTCTTGAAAAAATATGCCCTGAGCACAGCCAGTGTTTTCAGTGTTTTGCCTAGAGCACAGCCAGTGACTTGAACACAGCCAAATAGATTGAGTACTAGAGACAGACTGGAGGTAATGGGAGAGGAGGTGCTGAAAAATATAATTGTATGCACACACTATGAATTTATAATCAGTTTGACCACTTGAGACTTCTATCAATTGATAAGGCTCCCTCATAGCCTCTTCTCATAGAAGAAATTTTCTTATTCTCAAACTGAATGACTAATCACTCCCGGATTCTCTCAAGCCTCATCCTGTCTGTCTGATCAGAAGTCAATAAAAAAAGTTCAAGTTATGAAACCCATTTCAAAACTCATTAAATGTAAATTAGATGTCTACCTTAAACCAATATCAAATTTAACATCACGATCTTGCCATAATATCTCAGCGGCCATTTTGACGCTCAGATGTAGCAACAGGGATAGTGAAGTGGTTGATTAGCATTGTGATATCTACGATAGATGTGTGCGTGCAATGTGTGCATTGAATCTTGCGATCAAATTTGAATGTTTTGACACAGGTGTTAAGTTGTGCTTTATGTATAATCTATATTCTATATCATCAAATTACAGAAATTATCATCTGTTGTGTCATGATGATCAGATGTTTATAAAGTGAATTCCCCGCCTTTATTTCATGGTACAAATAGGAAGAGACAATGAGACAGCCCCATGGAGACAGTGAGTTCACATCTTTCACCGGAAATGTAAACAATGGTGTCCTAGAGAACAACAACATTAGGGATCTCTCAATTTCTCAAATTTATTCTTTATTATTTAGATCCTTGCTTCTCCAAAAGGTTATGTTAGGTATGTTGTGATTTATCTAGAACTAGGCCATCTCTGTTCTCATCAGTAAAGATTGTGAAGTTAAATGTTTGATACTATTACTTAGACCATCAGTTTTGTGTTGGCAATTTGTACCTGTGATACCCGAGTTGAAGCTTCATCCTGGGAGTCTTGGAGTATGTGTAAATTATCCAGAAATAAAATATTTTTTATAAAAATAAGAACAAGTCTTCAGATGGATGTAGACTTTATTGATTTTTGTTATTACACACAAAATAGATTCATTTATCGATGATAATTTTTTCCTTCCTTTTAACCTCTGATTTTAGGCACTTGATGATCCAAATGCCTTGCTGTACAAGAAAAAGAGTTGCCCCATCATATTCTACAACTACTAAAAGTGTTATAGAGATAAGACCGTCTCGCTTCATACGAATACAACATCACAACCCCAGACCTCGAGATGAAGATTTCAGCAGAGAAATGTCATTATTTATGCAATATAAGAGGAATGGAATTTCCTCTACTGGTCCCATGACAATGCCCAAGAGATTTTCTAAAAGTTCAGTTAAGCAGAAAGATGAAAGTTCCCAGTTACAACAATATCATCCTCTTGCAGTTAATCATATGAATTCAAATGGAAATAGTGAAAAACTGGCCAACAGTGAAAGTCAACAGATGCAGACTCAAGAAAAGGGAGATGTACTGCCTGATAAAGTTCCATATTCCACGGAGAATACCATCTTCTCCATGCCTACCTCTAAATCAAGCAGCGTGTTATCATCACCAGCTCATGTAAAGGACAGTAGCAAAGTTCATTCTGCCTCTAGTGTACAAGTTGCTATACATAATAATCAAAAGAAAGTGGAATCAAAAAGTAAAATAAACTGTGCAGATGGCAATGTGATCAAAGAAGCTATTGAGGATGAAATGATTCCAAATTCTTCTGTCAACCAGTCACAAAATTCACAAATTTGTTCTAATGTTAATAATACAAGTAACTCTATTGTTAAAACAGACAATAAAGATACAAAAAAAATTGTTGAATCAAATGGAGAAACCAGTGCAACTGAAGATCCAGTTAGTTCAATAACTGCTGATTATGACATTGTAATTTTCTTGATTCATGGTGTTGGTGGATCATCAGATGTTTGGTGTGCTCAAATTGATCATTTAGCAAAACAGGGATATGAGGTTATAGCTCCAGATCTTATTGGACATGGATATAGTTGTTGTCCTAAAGCACCCAGTGCTTACCACTTCAAAGAAATAGCTGCTGATATGGAAGAGACGTTTGACAGATATTGCAAGAAGCGTAATGTGATCATTGGACATTCATATGGGTAAAACTATTTTTAATTCTTCAGCTGCCACTAGAAAATATACAGTGCCTGTAACCATGCACCTTTGATTATTGTAGTTTTCTGTGTTAATTCATTCAATATTTATGAATGGAAACTAGATTATTAGTGTCTTTGAATTAGCTTTCCTGACAATTTTTTTTCATAATTTAAATGAAGTAGTGTTTTCTTATCGTTTTGAATAAAAATGTATTGTTATCTTAAAAAATGACATCTTGATTTTATATATATATTTCAAAATTTCAGAGCATCTTTTGCAACTCTCCTTGCCCGTAGTAGATCAAGACGTGTTCACAAATTAGTGTTGGTCAGTGGTGGACCTCCAACACCTTTAGCCCCACAGCCAGGGGTGTTCAACCTTCCACGCTGCATGCTTGGATGCATTAAGCCTTGCCTTGTTTGCGTTTTTAAAAAGTATGTTTTCACAGTTTTCAGAATTAACCTTTAGTGCTAACCTTGCATTAATATTAATATGTGTCTTCTGGTTTGCATTTTGAATGCTGACCTCGCAGAACTGCAAGCAAAGTATTTAACTCCTTGGAAAGGTGAACTATAAAAAGTATGTTGACGCAGTATTCCTGAGTGATTCCCCTCAGTTGTAGAACAAATAAATAAAAAAATATATATATATCTATACTAAAAGCACATTCACATTTGTTTAAGTTAAACGAAGTAAATCTTTTTGTAGTAGATGCATGATGAAAGTAACATTACTTACACTGACATTGCCTTCTCTTTTCATGATTTGGACTAGGTGCAACTACAACACATGAAAGGACGGACTTATTTTATATTCTGCCTATCCATTTTTGTGCATTTCTCAGGGGGGCATTTCACAAGAAACGTAAGACAGTCATTTCAAAGTCAGATGCATTCAATATACCAACATATGTGCTTCAGCACACTATGAACGGCCAGATTTGGGTAGATGGAGATGAATTCTATCATAACTGGCTGACATGTCCCACTTTGCTTATATATGGAGCTGAGGACAAGTTAGTTACTTTAGATGAAGAGCTGCACATGGAAGAGGTAAAAATTACAAATGTCTTACATTTGTCTAAGTATTTTGGTGCTAATTTGGTAAAAAGCAATCAAGATCATCTATCATCTGTCTTTGATTCTGATGATAACCACACTTATGGTTTTCAGTGATTTTTAGGAAGATTTTAGAATGCACATACCTCTCATTGTTTTCTCTTGAAACACTGAGTGAAATTTTTATAAGTGCATTTAGAAATTCAAAAACTCAGAAGTTTTGTGGATATAACCATCAGGGTTTGTTTTCAATAAAAGCTCAATCAGCTATTTGAAAAAAGACAAGTATATGCATTGCTATATTTATGGAGAAATCTAGATTGCACATATTGTTGTTTATGCTGATAGAAAAGGACTCAACTTCTTGAATGATAAAAAAAATCTTCTTTGTTTGAGCATAAACACACTGTGCCAAAATTTGAATAAACAGTAAACAGGTTTAATATTTATTTCACGACATAACACAACCATAGCTTTTGTTAGAACAAGACTGAGCTTATTTTCACATACATGGATATGTTGCATCTCACTGTACTGTTTGTACTCTTCAACAAAAGATGTAAACCTTGTTTTCTTTATTCTTTCAATTTTCCTCACTTTCAGGCAATATATAACTCCCACTTAGTTGTGATTGAGGATGCAAGCCACATGGTTATGATAGAGGCACCCAATGAAGTGAATGAACTTTTGTCCAATTTTCTTCAGCATAATAGCCGTGAGGCAATAACCTCAAGAACTCAAGAAACGACTTCACCAACTCACACTGTACAACAATCCGGTTCATCTCATCAAATGCCAGAGATTGGTCTAAAAAGATCCCTCAGTCATCTGTCACAAAAATCTCTTCGCACAATTAAAACCCATCGCTCTATATCTCATAAAAGTTTGAAAAAATGATATAAGGCTGTCTGATTTTGTTGCATTGTAAAAATATTTGAGTCTGTGATATTGATGACCTATTATTATTATCTTATTTTTTGGTTGCTGACAGCAATGTTTAAAAGTTATCATTCCAGTTCTTACTCTTACTGTTCTCTATTTGATCTCAGTATTCTCATATGTTTTAAATATCAGAGTTCACAACAAGTTCTTCTGATTAAACAAATTTTTGAAATCTGCCTTACAAGTGAAAAGTTAATGTTCTTTTAACTCTATCAATTACTACATTCATTACTATACTGTCTTCATGATAAGACCTTAAATGTTTTAGTTTTTTTCATCTCCCATCATTTTCAGATATTATCATATAATGCATATTCATCAGGGATTAAATCTTGCCAAAATGGGATGGAAAAAGTGTATCTGTAATTTTGTCATTTACCTATATCAAAATCATGCTGTCAAACAAAATCTGTATTTTAGTGATTTTAGTAGTTTAGATGAACTGGTTATTATGTGAAAAGAAAACAGGTGTGGTATGGGGATGTTTGAAATTTCAAAAAAAATGGAAGGAATGTTGTACAGGCTGCCTTTTCTGTTTAACTTGCATTTTGACTCCTGTAGAGAGAAGCTGAATGAGATCAGGGTACCACATTCAATTCAATAGTTTCAGTTTCTAAAAGTTTGTGAGGTGTACTTATTGGTTCAGAAATTGTCTGCTTAGATAGGTCATGTAAAGAAAATATGATCATTTTGGGAGATTTGTTTTTTGTTTTTTTTACTTAAAGTTTTATTCTGTTCAAACATTGAAATTTCAAATCAAACTTGACCATTTTGATAGATAAAATGTTTGGAAAAATTTTGGGTTGATACTAGTTGAGACAAGAGTTTTTTTTAAAGTAGCTATAGTTATTTATATATTACATATGTACTAAAACACAAGCAATCTCAACTTTTTAGGGCTGTAAGTCAGTCTTAAGAAAATACGTGGCACCGGTACTCATCAAAGTGACAATCAGTTGTTTTGTGGTATCAGTAAGATGACACATTGTATCTATGTTCTAGGTGCCAATATCCCCAATGTAATATATTTTATTAAAATTCATATATACATTGATTTTTTCCACTAACATGGATGAAGGGTAGATGTTGGGTTTTGCAATATGAATGAAACAAAATAAGGGAATGACTACTATCTTTGACTATTTGAAAAAGGGTTTGGTTTTGAAGTCTGAGAAAAAAATTGAAAAACTCAATTTTATCAATCAAAACAATTTGTTACATTAATTATTCTTTCCAACTAAATGTGATTTACCTTATTCTAGACATAAAATATGTCTTGATCAATTTCATATAAGAAAATTTTTAGTCGATGTATTTCCACCCAAAGGAAACGAAACTTTCTCATTTTGTGATACGTAATTCTAGCAACTACATTAACATTTTTCTTTCTTTTTTTTAATTCTCTGCTGTAGCAACTGGTTCTCAGTACAGTGCTTGACGATATTTCTTGGGTGGAAACATCATTTAAGATTCACTCTAACCTCGTTATACAACCACCTGTTACTGTAACACCACCATCGTCAGTTCCCACCAGTGGAACTGATCGGTCACAATGAAAAAAAACTCTAAACCTTGTCTTACCACCATCTACCATGTACCCCCAACTTTATGTTTTCCCCACACATTCCAGTGTAATCAGGTTTGAGAGTAAATTTATTAGTTAAGGCACAAACGTAAAAACTCAAACTTGTTTTTGTTGTTGTCGATGTCTTGTAGCACCCTACCCTGAAATGTAAATACTTGTGAGGCAGCAAGCATGTGTTATTATACACCTAAGTGACCCATAAAGAAATAATGATATGAAGTTGTCTTTAACTTTGATATTCCTTTAATTACTTTCAATCAAAATGTTTTTACTAATACTAATTTAGAGACAGACAGTAGAAATCAAATTTTTTCTCTTTGTCTTTGTTATACTGTTAACAATAAATAGATAAAACTTTCACTTGCAACATGGCTAAATCAAAAACTGAAACCTAAAAAACAGAACTTGATATAAAGTTTTAGAGAGAGAAGAGATGGAAATTAGAGAACCAACTGCGCCTCTGGTGGGCACTACTCCTGTTTCTTCTCTTTTGGCTTTATCTATCATCCTCCTTTTTCCAGCACTCTCTCACTTGCAACTGCTATGGTCATATAAGCGCCCAGAGGAAAGTAAGATGATAGGCTAGTTAAAAGAACAGCCAGACTT
>JAUEKZ010141195.1:0-15040 GCA_031471865.1 Melibe leonina | reverse complement strand
GCACTGGAGAGAGTGCTGGAAAAAGTAAGATGACAGATAAATCCAAAAGATAAGAAACAGAAGTAGCGCCCACCAGAAGCGCCCGCCAACCGCCCGCAAATACCACATTACATAGTGGTGTAGGATGATACGGTGAAAAGGCTGAAAGAACTCACTATTAACAGGTCCATATAGGGAGTGTTTTCAACTCTTATTCTTAGCTATAGTGTCCCTGTGGCAGAGTGAACGAAGTGTTAAGTGAGTGTTTGATGGGTGTAGGCTGGCGGTATATCAAGAATCAATTACTACACTGTGCAAGTCATGAATGTTACAGATGAAGTGTTGGCGGATGGCAGTGTAACAGGATTTTTACTGTTTTTATATAGTGGCTGTTCCGTTCCACAACCAAAAGCTGGCAGTAAGCGAGATGGCATTAAAACAGGTGGCATTATAACAAGGTTTGAGTGTATAATATTCATTCAAAACTAGATATACATATATTTCATGAAATTATGTACCCCCCCCCCCCCCCCCCAAAAAAAAAAGAATATGAACAGAAAACGAGTTCTACCTACATTTTCTTTTTATTTACAAAGTCTCTAGCTGGTTGCAAAGTAAAATAATAAAATGACAATGAAAGGCCTTCATCAAACAAGTACATTGTTCGTAGCAACTCAAACAAAAGGAAATCATAATTCCCGTTAAGAAACACTTTAAATGTTTTGTCTTGCCAAGGGTGTGTTTGCAGGGAATTGATGTCATGTCCGAGCCCACCCTCAAGAAATTGTATTATGTTGTCATCTGTGTCTCTAATGGATGCCATTGCAATTACTACTGTGTTTTTGGGTGCATTTGGTTTAATAGTGTTTAAAATTTGCAGGGTAAATTTGAGGGAATTTTTCCCGTGGTCTCCGCCTATTTTAATCCATATCTCGTTGGATGGAATGTTTGTATTGTGCCATGTTAATTGGTTGCGTGTTTTATAAAGATCTAATTGACTGTCTACAAAGCTGCCTAAGTGTTTAATTTTTGCATAGGGCACTTCAATTAGCCCATCATTGCATCTAAAGGATTTATATTCTACAACTATATGATTTGCAATTAACTCCCTAATGTATTGTCTAACCGAAACTTCATTTTGCATGTGAACGCCAAATTCTTTTAACAATTTGCAACATTTCCTGCTTTGACGCCAGCTAAGTCCCAAACTTTCATTAATAGCAAGGGTTTTTTCTTTATCTATCCTTATCTTCTGTTTTAAGGCTGCTTTTTTGTAAATAATATCTCTTCGTGGTAATGGTACTGTCTTAACTTCTGATGCTAACTGTGTGACTTCAGAGTCTTGTGATGTGCCTGCTACATGACTGTGTGTCATGCCTAACAATCTTGTGCCCTGTCTTTTTGTTCGTGTTTTTGCTGCAGTGGAATTTTTTCGTGGAGCTATTATTTTTGTAGAACTAGAGGTTGTCCTTTTGTTTTGCACCTAATTATGTTATTCAATGGATGTGTGTTTAGTTTTCTTTTAATTAAGTGTGTGCTGAGTTCTTCTTCTGTTTGTGATAAAGGCTGACTATATGGTCGTTTTAGTGTTTGGCTTATAGAGATGTCATGTTTAAACATAGGAGATGTAGATGCGTCTATGGTGTGTGGTTTGACTGACTTGATGGGTGTCGATGAGTGCATTGGGAGAGAGGGGGTTACAGATGTACTGTTCATGTTTAGACTATCGTCTAAAGTGTGCGGCATTGTGTGTCCGTCATTGTCAGTTGTACTTGTTGCGGTCAGGTCTATGTCATTGTCGATAGTGGTGGGTAATGATAAGTCTGAAGTGGGCGTCTGGTCAGTGGCAGCAGCAGTGTTAAGGATACATCCCGTGGACAGGCTCAGTCTGTGTCTGCATAGAGGACATTGATGGACTGGTAGTCCTGTCACAAAGGCACACCATATTGCCTCCGATTGTTCCAATAATGTTTTTGCCCTCTGAAGAGACACACGACTTTGTCTTAGTTTGATTATCTTAACTAAAGAAACACACTTAAAACAAATAAATCTTGAATGTTTCTGGTCGAAGTCCGTGGTTACATCAATACCAAAATAAAACTTAAGGTCACTTGAAAAAACTGGACACTCTGTTGCTTTAATAGATCTATTTTTGTTTTTTGTTGAAAGGTTGATTTTGCCACACATGCCGCAAAGACTATCAACATTAGATGTATGAATATCAATCGTATGAGCCATTGCGCTGTTACTACAAGGAAAGAAAAAAGAGAAATATTAGACACACTTTTATAAATCTAAGATTTTAACGGTCATAGAACAGTATACAGTATAATTTTACCACCAATAGAAACAAGAGGCTATACTTATTCCACTCACTGCAAAACGAATAATGTATCAAGAATAGATTTTGAGTAATTAATGATTTAAATGACCACAGTATTCCCAAAAATGAATTTTAACTGCTTTCCGAAACACTCCAAAAGAAGGAACTAATGTCGAGAAAATATATATGAATTTGGTATCATAGGATTCAGCAAGACTTGATCTCAAGATTGCAAACATTAAATGGTACCAAAACCGACGCAATATTTTGTTATAAGGTGTTAAAAACTGCGAAGATTAGGCGTTAATTCCTACCCCAGCCGACAAGTCCCGTTATGCCGGAAGACCCCCTGCGGTACGTTGACACGCGCTCACTAGCAGTGATTTCTCGGGCCCGGTAACTAAGATGCCGCTTTTAGTGTGAAGTTTTGACGCTGTGAGTAGCAGACGGACTATGGTACAACCTAATACAACAGGATGTCCCAAGATCACGTTAAAATAATTTTTTTTTTTTTTTAAATGCAGTGGTGGATGAAATAAACGTCCAAATATTCTGCAATTTGTGGAGACGCTGTGGCCAAACTGGTAAGTGATGCAACACAGAAACCAAGGGCACTCGGTTCGATTCCTACCAGCGTCACTTTGGTTTTTACTTGGGCAAGCAAATTTATTCTCATTGCCTCACTGCCCAGGTGTAAAATGGGTACCAATCCACAATTTTTATTGGGGAAAGTAATCTGCCATAGACCAGCGTCTTATCAAGAGGGTGGTAAGCATTGTCATTTATCTGCTTTACGCTACAGAGAACGGGATTAGCTCTGGCTCCATAGGCCACTACATCTAATGGACTTAATTTCTACTCGTTGAAAAGAATGATTTTTTTATCGTACTCGTAATCATATTATTACCTGATTCTCATGACAGTGAGAGCACAGGGATTTTGGGATTAACACTGAGACTGGCAGTGAGAGGACAAAACTGGGAAAAGGCATGTAGCTTTCTAGCACTAGCACCTTTAGAACTTAAAACATTTGATTTGAGATCATAGCACATACTTCAAACTAACGCGACACTTTAATTCAGGTGAGGTATACTGAAGCTGTGAGAAGTCTGATGAGCCTTGCAACAACATGCACGTTTAGGCTGTTGCCCAAACATCTGTACTTCTGGATTGTGGTGACACCATCTGGGAATGCTGGAAAAACAGTAAAACACAAACAATAACATTAATATTAGACTAATATCATATCTATTCTTGTACTAGTAGTACAGGGTCGGTCCAAAAAGAGTGTCGTACTTTATTTTTTACCCAAATTTTTTTTTACGAGGCATCTTAATGAAATTTTAAAAGGAAAAAAAAATTCCTCCAAATATTTGTAAAAGTAAAATGATTGGAAATAATTAATTATAATTTTGACAGGCTTTGAAAATTCCATTTGCAAATGACTCAAAGTCTGAAAAAGTCAGGATTACAATCACTTACTGAATTCCTTTGGGAAGCAGAGCAAGTTTGCAACTTCTCTGGGAGAGAAATAACGAAGTTTTAGCTTCCTGACCACAGAGAGTTCCTCTTCCCCCCATTGGTTTTTATTTTTCAGCTCTACAACTTTTGACTTGAATTCACTCGCTAGTCTGGTATCCTGAAAATAAGAGGTAAACAGGATTAAAATAAAAGTTAATGGAGACACTAGTGTTTTCTCCCATTTATCAATTCATAGCTAATCACTTTTTTTTTCTTTTTTAAATGAACATCTCTCTTTTCTGTCACATCAGTGAAAAGACCTGACATTTTTTTTTTAAACTTGGCGAGTAATAGTAATAAGCCTACAAATTATGACTTTGGTAGTCATGTTGATAAGGAAACTGATTTACAGTATAAAAGTGATGTTGAATTTGATTACGACAATAAAAACAATGGTTTAGAGCCTGAGAAATGGTTCTAATGGTCCTCGCAATGATAAGGACAATGAGTTTCTAAATATTTAGAATATATTTCTGGTATTTTCAGGGGACGAGTTAGCTTCATGATGTTGAAGTTGGTAAATTTACAAGGACAGGGTCTACTTTTGTTACTTTTGTAGATACAAGAGCTTGATGTATGAAAGTGTTATGACTCTGTGGGGCTGAATCTCACTTGTAAATTTTATTAATTGTGTGTGAGTCAGTCAAACCTTTACGGGGAGTAGAGAGGGACTACAATGTCATTTCACAAGACTGATGCACCAAAAATCAGGTCATTTTATCAGTCAACATGTTTGACATTTTTACAAGATGCCTAATTAAAGACATTGCTGGTCTCAAGTCCCACGGAGAGAAAAATATTGGCAGGGCAGAGGATGGTGCACAAACAATTTTGCAACCAAGCATAGATTGAAGTAAAACCTGGAAAGAGGCGGACTTCAGGGTTAAAAATAAAAAAAAACATAGATTCTGTATAAAAATACTTGACAACTGACAGTTAGCATGTAAACATGAGCAAAAGAGCAACATGAAAACAAATTGTTTTTTGCTCTTCTGATGTGCAAATAGCTTTGGTATTGGCAAAATGACCCTCATCATGACATACCGCTGGTTATGGTATCATTACTTTGGATTTGTATAGACTCTGTCAAAATAATATTTGGTTTAAAAAAAGTTAAAGCTATTCACCTCGCTACTTGAAGACATCTGAACCAAAGACCCTGCACCTTCTATGTAATGGCCATACCTGTAAAACCAAATAAGTCAAAGAAATCACACAAATATCAAAATGCACTAAGGTGTAAAAAGACCCAAAAAAAAGCAATAAACAACAATTTAAGTTGATTATGCTAAGTGCTTTTGTTAACTTGTAATCTCTTTTTTTTCTATTAATAACAGTTGTCAAAATATTTATTCATATACTTGTGTATGATGTGATCAAATATCCCTGACTAAAAAAGTAAACAAGTTCAAATAACAACAGTTGATTAAATTAACACTGTATGTAACGAGTAAGCCTAGGTGTAGATACCTTTTGGTAAAACAGGTGGATTTCTTCAGGGAAGGAAGGACAATATCCATGACCACAAACTGTCTCAGACTTTTGTCCTTCACCAGCAAATGCTCATACTCTCCATCCTCCTCGTGGTAGTCCTCCATGTAATGCTGCAGAGGGAAACAGTGATCACTCATCAATGTATCCGTTTCCTCACAGAATCTCATATTTCTCCCCGCATCCAGTAATTTCTGTAGCTCTGAATTTGAACAACTCGTATCTGTATCACCATTGAGCGAGGCACGACAAAAGCCATCGTTTTCCTGTGCTCCAGATTCTGCTACAGTCTCTCCTCTAGAAAGCTTTTTTGGTAACTCAGGCCTCTCAACAATACTTTTTTTTGACTCAAACTTTGTAGGAGAATTATCAAAACATGTGGTATCTGCGGGTGAGTTTGTACATGACATAGTGGATAGGTTGTTCCGATCCAGACATCTCCTTTTAGATTTTATTTCTTCCTCAACAATAGTTTGCCGTTCATGAACATCACTGCTGAGTTTTGCACAACATACGGGTGACGAACTCTGTGGTACAGAAGGTGTGTTAGAGTCCGCTATCTTTCCAGCCAGTTGATTCTCTTTTTTATGATTCGAGTCTTGGCTTGAAAATTCAGGCAATGATCTTTGTATCTGGATGTTAGATGTAAGGAAAGCAATTATTATCAATAAAGGCAAAAAAATTGCTTTTTAGATAAACAAGACACAAAGCAACACAACAGGGTTATTATCTATTTATGGCTTTTCTTGCGGATAGCTCAAACCAAAAAAAACTTCCATTGTCTTGATCTTATTGCAAACTAACTTGAAAAAAAGAAAAACCTCAAAAACTTAAGTAAACTTTGTTACTTTCTTGTCTCAATGAATGATTTAAAGCAGCCTAAGAATTAAACAGATGTCGATATTGACAATGATTTATTTATTCAAAAGCACATTTTGTAATACAGAGTATAAGCAAAATTGACAGAGCTATCTTATGCCTAGCTTTTATACATTCTAACTGCTCTCTGATTAGTCCATTAGCACAATCAGTACCCATGGGAAAAAGCAAAATGATAGAATAAATTAAAAAGAGTAGACAGACAGATTGCATATCAAATTTAATGTCTTATAAAACAAGCCTAGGTACCTGTGAAGCTTGTGTCATACAGGATGTGGATTCACTTCCAAGCTTAGCTATCATATAATAGCGAAGACGGGAATTCGGCACTTGAAACTGCAAGGGTGTTAGCAGAAATTCCTGATAGCAGTAGTGGCAAGAGTCCAAAGTCTCCATCAACATCGCCCTAGTCCTGGATGTTTCAAACCCTTTGACGTTCTCTACTAAGATGTATTTGGGCTTTTCATCCATCCTGAAGATATAGATAAAAGTTCATAGTCCGAATTCATCAAATATTTCTTTTAAAAAAACTGGAGAGAATGTGTTACTAACAAACTTACATTTGGGTAGAGATATGAATAGTTAGAGTAGTATGAATTCAAAGTACATTGAAATAAACTATTGTTGGTTACCATAATATGCACTCCATGACAAAATCATCAAATAAAAAAAACTACCATCACTTTGTAAAGTGCTACCATCAATATTCATCGCTGTAATGATGATAAATAAATATCTAAATTCAAATACCTTTAAAAAAATGTTTTGCCAATATAACAGAGATTAAAGTTAGTAGAATTAGTTTTTTAATAATTACATTTTACTTTTCCCATAGGCCTATAAGCCTCATTTCATTGCAGTTTTCTTGTCATGATTTAAAAGAAAAACTGTTACTAGTGACAAAAGATTCAATTGTTTATTGTGTAACTCAAGAAAAATATATAGATACTTAAATATGTGAAATCAATGCAAAAAATTTTGGTACGCTAACTTACTGACGTATCAGTTGCAAGATATGCAGGAAAGATTTAGTTCTCACATCATCACAGTCTCCTTTCTTGCCGACCCGAGAGAAGGGCTGGCAGGGAGGACTCATAAGTATCGTATTCAGACGCAAAGAGTGCAGTTTCTTCAAGGTGATTTTCTGGGTAAAATGACATGAAAACATACAGAGAAAGGTCATGACACATGATACCTACAGCGCTATCACATATGTGAAAAATATATTTTTTATTACACATTGTTATTCAGTTATTTTCATAATTCATTCTCTTTAGTTTTCTGATGTAATGTCTGCTGAAAGTTCAATAAAGCTTGAATAAGTCACAAGATAATTGCATTCTGGCCTGGCCCTCCATACAGCAGTGTGTTTGTCCCACAAACAAATTGTAACACGCTTAACAGGCACTTGTCTTGTCCTATGTGTTTCAATGTTTGCTGTTGGCCGGGGAAAGTAAAAAGTGTGAAGCGCGATGAGCACAATTCGTGAATATCAGCGCTATATAAGCCTCCACTTATTCTCATTTACATCTATGTTGAATTACAAAATATTACGTTGTTAGCAAGAAAACGTTTTTACTACAGATAAAAAAAGCAATAAAAACATAGTAACAATTCTTACCTCAATGCCAAAACTGTTGAGATTGACATCAGGGAAGTTGTGTTTGTAAATCTGGTTTGCTATAGTGTTAATATCCACTGCAAACACTACTTCATACTTGACTCCACTTTCTGTGATTTAAAAAATTAAAGCAAAACAAGAAGTCTAACTAACATGTTAAAATGCACCAATCTTAAAAAATGCTGTGTATTTCTACCTTTTCATGAGACAGATAGATCTGAGATACTTGATTTATGGTAAGGGGGGGGGGGGGGGGGCAATAACTCAGTTGGTAGAGCATCAGAATGTTGTACTGAAGGTTCTGGGTTCAATCCCCTTCAGAGGCGGAATTTTTTTCCGGGACCAGAAAACCCTCCTGTCAACCTAACAGTAAAATGGGTACCTAGCCCTATATACAGCAGTGTCTCTATCCTGCTAATTGTACCACGCCTAACAGGCGCTTGTCTTGTCGTATGTGTTTTAATGTTTGCTGTTGGCAGGGGAAAGTGAAAAGTGTACAGTGCGATGAACACTCGTGGATATGAGCGCTACATAAGCTTCTTCCTTAACTTTTAAGGCTTAGATGAGCTCTCATGATAACATACTTTGCATTTAATTAAAAACAATTTGACCCTTCACAAACATATTGTGGCGCACATGATAGCAAAGTTGCTCTACAAAGAGCTTTGGTCACAAAATAAGAAAAAGAGCCAAATAAGTGACCAAACTTTTGGACATATGTAATATATGGCAATCTTCCCTCTAGAATCTCTAGATGCTGAGACTCAGGAGGAGAATCGCCCTCTGATGTGGATAAGAAAGGTCCATGATTGAGGACAAGACATACTTGATTTATGTTGACAAACCAACCCCAACTGCCTGAATCATCGTATGAAAAGAGATGAGTTTTTAATGAGCGATACAGTGAGTTGCAATAATGAGACCCTGATCCTAATTTTTCTCTCTCAGAGAATGCCACTTGGGAAAGCAGTTGTTAATCACACACTCTGATCAATGTAACCACTTGAAACCACTGGATAGTACCCAGTCATTACCTTTGACAATGGATGAGGCACCCTCATATCAGATATATATCTCTTTTGCCTTCCCCGACACTTACCCTTCAGCGCCCAATGCATTCCACCAATTCCACTGTAGAGTTCTAAGACACGAAGCTCTTCCACATTGTTAAGAGACATTTCTATAATTATTGTAGGTCTATATTCTATCTAAAATTCTAACACAATAAAAGCATGAAAAATATTTCAATAATTCACATTTTCCATTTTAGACGTTCTATAGATATTTTTTTTTTTTACAGAATGGTGGCTATAAAAAGATTAAAAGAATATCTAGTGGACACATAATTGCTTTAGTTCAAGCGTGGTGACAACGATAAGGATTGAACAAGATCTAGAATTCTAATATTTGATTCATGGGACCATGATTGAAATTTCGAAAGTAGAATTTACTTTTTGTAGGCAGAGTAAAGTCCCTTTGATAGCACACGAATTTGAGAAGAAAATTTGCGAATAGACTTCTTTTATGCTATGGTTTGGCTACAAAATTTTAAACGGCTTAAAAGAAGGAAAGATTAACTAAATACAATATCTGCCAAATAAAACAAATAATAAATATTAATAAAATAAAGTATATTTTTTAAACGTTTATATATATTTGTTATCACTCTCTCATCAGTTCCCAAGTGGTCTAGTGGTTAGGATTTCGCGCTCTCACCGCGACGGCCGGGGTTCGATTCCCCGCTTGGGAAGATGTTTTTTTCCCTTATAATGTTGCGAATTGCATAGTTCTTCATTCTCTTTTGTTTTTTTAACGTTATGTTCAGTTGTTTAAACTTATTGTTTGTTTCCACTGTTTTCAATTGGCATTTTCAGTTATGAAAAACTTGTAATGAAAAAGGAGAAATATATTTGAAAAAGAATTTCACATTATTTTTGCTGGAGCTTTGAAGGCAGAGGATAAGATAACAAGTTAGAGCCAGTTTGAGATAATTTATGGAGTTTCATTTGCGATTGCATTTTGTCGTGAATTTTTGTGTACAATCGTCTCCACATAAGGCAGTGCTTGGTTTAACACTAACGCAACTTCTCTATTTGAATCATGTAACGAGGCGATTTGAAACATTCTTTGCTCATCATGGTTTATAAATCAGCACATCAATAATAAAAAAACCCAACAAATTATTCCTCTTTGGAGCAAGCATCCAGCATAGTATTGATTAAAGGCAATTTTACCTCATATTGAGAAAAGGTGAAACAAAGGGAGTGATTAACAGGCCAGTATAATAGGACAAAGACAAAGCAAGACAAACAGAAAAGCGACGTTGCGACCAAAGGTCTTCATCAGGACAGAGACCCAGGATATTCTACCACCCTTTGTGTACAAAAGTACTTAGTCCTTCTAGATAGCAAGTGACCCTGTAGTTAGGTACCATTGTGTAAAACATGGGGGGTGACCATAAATCTGTTAGGACGACAAGCAGGACCAAGACTGAGCTAACAGATACAAAACAGATGTGTATGTATATATGCTTGTTAAGAGAGCACTGGAGGGAGTGCTGGAAAAAGTAAGATGATAGATAAAGCCAAAAGATAGAAAAAGAAGTAGCCAATCGCCCGCTATCCTTATTTGAACTTGTCTTCAACCACTCCTTCTGTCATACCATGCATATTCATAGCATGCTGCCACACAGCAGAGATGTAACGGAAGGACATTTGGATATCTCAACCAGTGTACTGACACCTGGCCAACCAGTCATTGAAATGTTCCCATAATGCAGAGCACCTGGCGGAATATCTGCTTAAATGCCAATTTCAACATCTTAGGTACGACGTGGCCAATCTACCAGTTCTGATGCGGTGGCTCTGCTGAGTGATCTGTGGAACTGGTACTAACTCCAGTGAAACTCCTGGATAGCAACACCTCTGAATAATGACAACCCCTGGTTAAGACCTCTTGACCTCCGGCTCTGTTTTTTTGGCTATATTTTATTGAAGACCCCCGAAGAACAACAACCCTGTATAACGATATAATTTTTGGGTCTCGAGTGATGCCGTTATCCAGTGGTTCCACTGTACATCGTGCCATAAGGTCTAGGGAGACAGAATATTTAATCACACTTTGTGTAAAAAATTGCTCAGTTCTCGTCTCCTGGATAGTAAATGTTGGTTTGTTTTGTTTGTTTATTGAGAGCGCTTGCAATTGCTATGGTCATATAAGCGTCCAGGAGTAAGTAAGATGTAGTTTGGTACCACAATGTAAAACATGAGATAACAGAATACAAACAGTAATGAGTGTGTTTGTTAAGAGAGTACTGGAAAGAATGCTTGAAAAAGTAAGATGACAGGTAAGGCCAAAAGGAAAGAAATAGATGAGACGCCTGCCAACTAATTGCCAGAAAAAGAGAGAGGAGGGAGAGAAAGAAAAGGAGGAAGAGAGAGAGAAAAAGAGGGAGAGAGAGAGAGAAAGAGAGATAAAAGTATGGGAAAGGAAGGTAGAGTGAGAGAGGAAAGATGATGGGGAAAGAAGGAGTGCAGGTGAAGAAAGAGAAAGGAATAAACAATAAAAATAAAACTGTAGAAGTGCTGGACAAAGTAAGACAATAATCGGTGAAGCTAAAAGGAAAGACAATAGAAGTAGAGCCCACTTGGAATGCCTGCCAACAATCAAAAGAAAGTCCAGACCAAATATGCATACTGACACTCACAATATAATTCCCAACAGGAGATTTTGTGAATAAATAACACTGTACAGTATTTTAATCAGTGGTTCAACTTCGTTGTGGACAAAATTCATCACTATCACAACCACCATTACTATAATAAAAAGGAATGTTTAATATAACATGTAAAAAAAAAGGCATAGGAATATGATAGTATGAGATCCAACAGTGGAGTGATTGTCTGTACGTTGTGTTAAACAAATTAATCACATAGAAAGTATTTGACTATAGATTAGATGAAAGATATATTTTACGGATACAAATATATAGTGGAATTTACAAAACCAACTCATTGAATGATAAAGCAACACTATTCAAAGTCTTCAAAGTCCACATCTACCAACCAATCCGTTATTATCCACAATCATCCGAGCCATTGCATAACCTATTTCATCCAATGAAATCCATGATCATCCATTTACATAGGTAAACCCATTCCCTGACACTATAAATTATAAAACAACTGTAAGTATTGAGGCAGCAGTCGATATAAATATATTACACTGTACATTAATGAATAGATATGTCTGTGGTTAGGAATCCATTACATTTTAATAGAAAGAGACTACAAGGGAAGCATAATCAGAGTCACGTTTTTCTATTTTGAAAGCTTTTGCCCTTGCCTAATGGTTTGTTTGTTTGTTTATTGAGTTTTAGGGCACTAGCAACTGCTATGGTCATATAAGCGCACAGGGGTAAGTAAGGGGTAAGTAAGATGATAGGCTAGTTATAAGAATAGCTAGAGTTTGACCTAATGGTTTATTTATATCCAACACTTTCCCCCCCTCAAAATATAATTTCTAAAAAAAGATCAGGGTCCACAGTTATATGAAGTTTTTAAAAGCTACTACAATGGAAAAATAAGAGTTTTGAAATTTAAAAAGTTGGTTTTCTCAAAACCAGAAAAGCGTGACTGATGGTTCTTCCCCTGTAGTCTTCCGATGTGAAAAGTTAAAGAAACAGCAAACACAGCTTATATAGTAGCAGCGGTGGAATGCAGGGGAAATATACATAGTATCAGTATCTTAGATTTACAAAATAAAAAGCCACTTATGTTGGTCATCTATGGTGAACAATAAAGAGAGGAAGACGCCAGGGCACACAGTGAAGGGACGCAGTGGCTGGTACTGGTAAAGCTGGGGAACCAACAGGTTGGACGTGCCAAAGGAGAGCGGATGGCTAAGTTGGTAAGCTTGCAGTCTCATGCTGTCGGCCAGGCGATGGGTGCCATCTCGCTCAGGTCCATTTACTGTTTTTCCATTTTACTGCTTATTTTGGGTTTTGTCTTGTATCTGTTCTGCATATTATTTCAAGTTTGACTCATTTCTGCTCAGAAGTGGCCCTGGGGACAGAGTCGTAGTGACAGCTTAGATTGGTGGCCTATACTCTAAGCAGGGTGAAATGGGTTGATGATGATGATGATGATCTAAAGTTTTTAAAAGCCAGTCTACATACCAAAATCTTTTTGAAAAGTAATGATAAAAATGAAATGGATATAATTTTGTTAAAACATTTCAATAAATCCCAAAGATTAACTGTGAGAAATGATATGAGGAGGTACGTATGCAATGTTTTGAAATCATTTTTCACTAATTTTGACATATCCAAAGTATTTGCTGAAAAAATGTTCTTGGATCAAATACAACATACAACAAAGAACCAGCCTGAATGCTGATATCCTTTTTAAATATTCCAGCACCATAAGACAGTCAGATATTGATAAAGACTAAGGATGTGTAAGTGTAAGATCTGTCCTCTCTATTTCTCTAAGTGCAGCCTCTGACTTTCAGTCTAAGTCTCTCTCTTACTAAGTCTCTGTTTTTCTATTCTTCCGGCTCCTCTTTTCTCATGCAACTGCATCCAACTCTCTCTTTTTCCTCTTCAATCTCCTTCTCTCTCCCTTTTTCTCTTACCTCCATTTCTCATTTACTGGAAATGAGGTGCTAAAATTTAAAACAATGATTTCCCAGTTTCCCAGCTCTACTCCACATAATAGCATTATTTGTCCCAAAATCTTCCTTTCTCTTCCTCCCTCTCCAATCACAGTTCAGTGTAAAAGCTTTTGTTCCTGCTGTTCCTTACATTAACGTCATGTTCATACGTGGACATCTGTGGACCTGCGACACCCTTTGATCTTCCTGATCCATTGTTATCCACCGGAGGAGCCGCACCTCGCCGCTTGGAGAGGCTCAAGAGTTCCTCGCGGAGGCTGTGGATAAGGGGTTGGGGTGACGCTCCGGGCTGGATGCTGTGTTTGATGACGTCGACGACATCCTTCCCCTCATTTCCTCCTTTCACACCCGGCATTGTTTTATGGGGTTTTGTATGAGAGAAACTATTGTCGTAGGCATCTGATGAATTTCTGTAAGGCTCTTTATCATAATCCATGGGGATACCATTGTTCATATCATGTCCGTCCGATGATGACGAATCTGGATTTACTGAGGATACAGGAAGTTCATGGTACGAGCTTAATCCGTAATATGGAGTAAGGAGCTCTTCATGTTGCGGATAAAAATTATCTCTATCTGAATTTGGGGCATGAGATGGGGAGTTGTAATATTCTACAGGCCTTGGGGCGGAGGAGGGTTTGGGGATGTTGAAATCTTTGGTGTTGAGGATGATGGGTTCCCCTGGCAAGGTGGCGTAGTAGTTTGGTTGCAGGCTGGAGGGAAGGTGCTCTGAGAAGACGGTAGTGCCTTTGATAGGGGGTTCCCTGGGAGGGCTTGGGGGCTTGACTTTTGCCTGGGATTGGAGGGTGGGGACAAAAGTATAAGATAAGATAAGATAAGATAGATAGCTGTATTTAGTGATATTCTGGAACTCGAGAAGAAAAAAAAAAAGAAAGAAGGAAGACTTAAAAAATCACGGAGAAGAACATAGGAAAGACAAATGAAAGAGTTACAATATATTAAACATGAGTTCATTACTAAAGTTGGCGAAGTCAAAGGCTTTGGTTGATGTTTTAGACGTCACAGGATATGGCAGGTTATATATGATATTATATCACCCTTCAAGAGGGCGGCATACCTGAGACTTTGGCAGAGAGATGAGGGCGGTGTCGTCCGCTGCTCTATAAGGACTCCAGGAAATGAGGGCAGACCTGTCGTACTCCCCAGGCGGTCGATGCACAAACAGGGGAGTGTGTTTCTTCTCTGAAAACATACACAAATAAATAGTCAGAATTAAATATCATAACTATACTTTCCTTATAAAGCAAATTGTTCTCTAAGAAAATAGACTCAAAAGGCTGTGCTATATTGTTACAAAGATAAAGAAGAAAGTATGCATTATCCATGAGATGAAAATGAAGCATCCTACTACATGGCAACAAATGGCATTTTCATGCATAGATTTCTCGTGCACAATCAGCCGTCATCAAATGTGTAATGGAGACGTCTTTTGTGTGTATTGTCTTCAGTGTGTTATAATAGTATAAGTAGTAAGTCTTCAGTGTCTTCAGAGTGTTATAATAGTATAAGTAGTAAGTCTTCAGTGTCTTCAG
>JAUEKZ010141083.1:0-28202 GCA_031471865.1 Melibe leonina | reverse complement strand
ATTTCCGACAAGGGAAGGATGACACAAGTCCTGGAGGAATACAACATGAGAATGAATTTGGGGGAAATCGTATGTTTTTTTTGTAATGGAATTTATCTCACACATTATAATTTAAATATGAATAAATTTTTGCGTATCCTATATTAACCGTGGACCAGAATTTTTTAACTGTGTAATTTTTGAGGGGATGAAAACTTTTCTATTATTTTTTTGAAATATTGACAATCATCATTAACATTTGGAACTTTACCCCTTTTAACTTATTCAATGCTAAGGACACAAAAAAAATCTACAAGACATGCCTGTTCTCTTACCAGATAAATTAGATTTCATTGAACTGACATATGCCAAAAGCCAAAAGGCTGGCATATACCAGATCACTGAAATCTGCTGGTATAAGTACATTTACATTTTCAAGATTTGGCATGTTTTAGTTGGGTTCAAATCAGAGCTCGCTGTGAAAGGGTTAATGGTTTAATAGATTAACTTGTTGTCTTGTGATTGTGGTGTGACAGGGTTTCTTATCAACATTACATTTATCTTACGGTACATAAAGTTACAAATTTTTTGTAATGACTCTAAAATTGACTAATACTTATGTCTATCTTTTTGTTTCCTACATGTTTGCTGAGCAGCTCGACCAAATAGTCTTCTTTAGGGATGCTGTAGAACATGTGGTTCGAGCAGCAAGAGTTTTTAGACAGCCTGGAGGTCACCTCTTGGTGGTTTGTACATTTCCATTTTGCCTTCTGTGTTTGCAAAGTTTTCAGTCGAGGTTGAATTTTTTTTTCTTTTGGCCAACAAAGACTATGTATTTAACTCTTTGCATATAAGAATAGGAGTTTTAATACACCAAGGTTTCAGTAAGCCAATATAGGCCATGCTGGAAGGTTTTTCACTACAGATATCTTTTTTAAGCTAAATTTACAGATGCATGGTTAAAAACTTCTCTTCTTTATTAATTAGTGATAACAGATGATTGTAGGATCGAATGGATACTGTGAACTCTTTTCTTGTACTTTTATCTTATGAAATAAGTACATACAGTTTTGGTTTGTATCCTGATATGCCTCTACAGCAATATGAATCATTTTGAATGTTTACAATGGCATTTATTTTAGATGAATCAACACTTCCTGTTATTCTTTTCTATAAAAATCAGGTTGGCCTTGATGGCACAGGAAAGTCTACAATTATAAACTTGGCAAGCTTTATTGCTAACTGTGAACTCTTCCGCCTAAAATTGCACAATCAGTACAACATGATTGAATTCAGAGATGATCTCAAGGAGCTCTTCAGAAAAGCAGGCGTAAAGGGTGTGCCATCAGTCTTTCTCCTTGCTGATTCTGATATTGTGAAGGTTAGTTGTCCTCTCATAAGAACATTTCAACTATGTTCCTTGTGATACAAACCAAATAAAGATGAACAAATTTTTGCATGACATTTTCCCCCCCATTAAGATAAATTTTGAGAATTTTATTTTTTTCATAATAATCACTGATTAGGAAAAATGATAACCAACTATGCATAATTCTTCTCCTTCTTCCAATTTACTGACTGACTCGGCTGGACCGAGTATTATTGCCAGTGTGCATTTCAATGTGATCGATTACAGATTTCTCAAACTTAAGAGCGTTTTTTTGTTTTGTTTTTTAAGAATTCATAATAGGTTTATAAGTCTTGAACTTTTTCTGATAATCAAATTATTACAATTTGCAGGAATCTTTCTTGGAGGACATAAATTCTATATTAAATTCTGGAGAAGTTCCTGATTTGTTTGATAATGAGGAGCTTGATGGCATCACCATGGAGCTGAAAGGAGCTGCATCAGAAGCTGGTATTACCGACACAAGGACAGCTGTCTATGCTTTCTTCATTCAACGCATCAGACAAAAACTGCATGTTGTCTTAACAATGAGCCCTGCAGGTAAATAGGTGTTCTCTAGGATCACATTGCTTAGGGATACTTTTAACTGTGGGGGCCATCTGTTCTACAAGCTCAATATGCCGAAGAAATAAGGTCTACATTATATATTATTATATACTATATTTCATTAATTAATTTATTCTTGTAAGATTTTGCCTAAATATTGATGAATTGATTACACCAATGCTCTGTTTAATTGAATTTGAACTTCTTATTTATTAAATGAATGACTTGTGTGGCAAAAAAAATCACTGAATTTAATGAGAACTAAACCCATCGCCAAAAGAAAACAATATGAAATCTGATTTATCTGCTATAAGAACACATACATTTTCAAGATTTTGCATATTTCAATTGGATTAGAATCAATCCTTGTTGTAAAAAACTTGAGTTTCAAGTTTCAAGTTTATTTCTTTAAAAGGCAATGAAGCAAAAAAACACATATTTACATCACCGTGTACAATCCAGCTAATTTTTAATAGACAAATTTGACTTAGTTCCTTCTGCAAGGAAGGCTGCCTGCCGGACTTTTCAACTTTGGCTATAATCTGCTTCATCACCACAATGATCAGAATTTTCAATTGTCATTTGTTATATTAGGTGATAAATTCCGTCAACGATGTCGGATGAATCCAGCCCTCATTAGCTGCTGCACTATTGACTGGTTTGATGAATGGACTGAAGAAGCAATGTTGAGTGTGGCAAAGGTTTTCTTTGCCAACTCGGAATTCATAGCCGATGAAGCAAGATATGAGACAGAGGTAATAATTTTCATTTCATGATATCGTCTTTTCATTTAATCATTATTTAAGTAAATATCAAAGCAATATGGTGGAACTTTTAGCAGAGCATGGATGTCAAGGCTGCGAGTGCAGAGAAAGTTTCCTGTTTAGGTCCATTAACAGTCATGCACTGTTTCTTCCTTCTTGGCAAGTCAAAAGAAGTTTGTGATATAGATACAGTAATATTTAAGCTTCTTCATCCAATTAACAGGGTTGGCTACAGACCTCTTAAACTTAAGAGCATTTTATTTTTAAATTTAAGTTAATAACTTATGGGATCATTCTTAAAGTTATATGCTGGAGCATATTTTCAAAGGCTTCAATGATGTTCATAAGCTTTGCGGTAGTAGGCAAGCTGTTCCATAACCTTATAGTGCTAGGAAAGTAGGAATGAACAACAATGTCTACTACTACTATGTAAAGCTTCTGATTGAAATAACACCTGATGTGACATTATTTTATTTCACTTTTTTTTAACTTCAACTGAAACTAATAAATTTTCCTCTAACAGCCTTCTTTTCAATAGGATTTTCTTGTTTTAGTCAAGGTCAAATTTAAGATGTAGCCATTGTTCATAAACTCATCAGTATTGTGTTTGTTTTCTAATTTATATAATAATCATCTATTATTTATACAGGTTCTTAAAGAGAGGGCTGCTCACATCTGTGTAGACGTGCATAAGAGCATTTCAAATATGAGTACAAAGTTCTATGAAGAAACAAGACGACGATACTACTCCACCCCAAGTTCCTACATGGAACTTATCCGTCTCTATTCTGGAATGCTCAAAGACAACAAAAATGAATTCATGAGAAATAAGTGAGTTATTTGTCTTTTGTTCTCAAGGGGAAAATATTGTTTAAAAAGCAAATGAACGTTAGTTTTTTAATTTGTGACAGATGAAAAAGGACAAAAATAAATTCATGAGAAATAAGTGAGTTATTTGTCTTTTGTTCTCAAGGTAAAAATATTGCCTAAAAAGAAAGTGAATATTAATCCTTTTAATTGTGATAGATAAAAATGATTGTAATTAATATATGAAATAAATTGTCTTCCAAATTCCAATTGTATATTTTTTTAAATGTTGTGTGAACAGATTTTTATATAAAAAGTTGTAACAAATTTTTGTTTGTTGATTATCACTTTAGGAACCGGCTGAAAAATGGTTTAGCTACCCTGTCCAATGCCTACGCCATGGTGGGTGTGATGCAAGAGGAGCTGCTGTCTCTCGGCCCTTCCATCGCAGCTAAGACAAAGGTTTATATCTTTGGAAACATTGGTTGATAACAATGTTGGTTTTTATCTGGTCAAAGTATAAAATTTCAAATATGCTATCTTTGATTAAATTACCATTACCTTATTTCAAATCATCTTGAGATGAAAGATTTATTCAATTTCAGTCTTTTTCTTCTCCTTCCTCTTGTATTGAACTGACTTAGCTTGAGTGAATATTACTGCCGGTGTGAATTTCCTTATAGTTTTATGTTTTTACCTTGATACTTTCTTAAAGGACACAGAGAAACTTCTGCAACAACTTGAAGCAGACCAATTGGCAGCCAAAGAAGTGGAAGACATTGTGTCAAGAGAAGAAAGTATTATGCAGAAAGAGACACAACTGGTGCAAGATTATGCAGATGTAAGTTCTCATTTCTTTGAATTATTGAAAAGGACGTAGAGAGTTAACTGATGTTATATTATTGGACATAAGTAATATCCACCTGTTTCAAACCTGATATATATATTACTAAAAACTTGGCATGTGTTCAAAGGACAACTGATCAAACTAAGTTTGATACTAGTATCAATCTCTTACTGTCAGCAATCTAACAGTCATTTTAACAAAATAGGAAAAAAAAAACCCCCAAAAAGCTGAGTTCACAAATATTGTTATTGTTTTATAGGTTTTTTTTTTCCTTGCACCAAAACCATTTTTATTTCCATAGGAGTGTGAAACAGACCTTGCAGCAGTCTTGCCAGTTCTCCAGAGCGCAATAGCATCGCTGGAAACTTTGGATAAAGCTTCCATTTCAGAGATCAGGTCAATGTTTTTTTATGAAATTTCCTCTAATCTGCTATAACAGAAAAGATTTAACACAATCGTTGAAGATAATATTGTATGGCTAAGATGAATTCAAAACATTTAGAAGCTAGGAGAATACCTTACAATATCTTAAAATTTTATCAATTGTATTCCACTTGAATAATAGATATTGATAAATTGTTTCGTTTAAATTCTAGAAAATATCCTTTTTGATACTAGTAAAATGATTAATATGATGTATCAACATTAATCATGTATTCAATTAGGTGTATTTTTATATTTTACAGGGTGTATCCCAACCCACCTCCCTTGGTGGCCACTGTGATATCAGCGGTTTGTGTTCTGTTTCAAAAGAAAACCGACTGGGCCACAGGAAAGCTCTTCCTCGGAGATGCTCAGTTTTTGAAGATGTTACTCAACTTCGACCGAAATAATCAGCCTGACAAAGTAATAAATTTTAAACATGCTTGTCTTTCGTTGTTTCTTAGCTAACTATTTCTTTTTTTTTACTGCTGAGACTGACACATTTCTAGTTTGTCTGCCTCCTTGTTTCTGTATTTATATGATTTGTCAATCGAATTGTCTAAGTCAAACAAAATGGCGCTAATGTCTTGCAAAAGCATCTTCAAATCAATGCAAATTAATCTATATATAACTCCAAAAATAATGTCATTGATACCTAAGACTGAATATTCAAAATATATATTTTTAATGGGCGAAATAATTTTTTCTCTTTTTAACAGATTTACACAAAGCTAAAGAAATATACACAAGACCCCAACTTTAACCCTGACAATGTAGGAAAAGTGTCCATAGCCTGCAAGTGTATTTGTATGTGGGTTTTGGCCATTGACAATTACAATTCTGTTTATAAGGTAATACTTCTTTCCATTGTTATTATCTACGCTTGGCTATAATAATAAATAGTGTGAAATTTCCTTTGTCTCTTTACATCTGCTTATGTTTCCTTGAAGCATACCAGTATTCAAGATGTTATGATAAATGTAAACTTTTATATTCATAGGCAGAAAATTTTATCTGAAACTCCCAGTTTCATTGTCCAGTTTTTTTGTTTTCATCATAGGAAAATTTTTTTATATCATACACAATTATATCTCTTCATGTTAATATTGTCATTCTAATTGACAGATAAATAAATTAGAACTAGTAACTGATATTCAGGTTTTCAGATATTTAAAGCATGATAAAATTGGGACTTTTCTGATATATTTTTTATTTTTTTGGTATCCTCTTGGTACAGTACAGTTAACTGTAAGATCAATGTACTATTTCAGATGGTAAAACCAAAGCAGAAGAGAGTTCAAGATGCAAGAGAAGCCTTAAAACTTGCTCAAGAAAGTCTTGCAAAGAAACAAACCAGTTTGAAAAAGGTGAAGCAAGAATTTTATTTTTCAAAATGGACGAAAAGTTTCTATTAATAACATACACACAGATGAGATAGAAGAGTAATAAAAATAAGAGCCTAAAAATGCAATCACAGCTACAGTAGTACATTTGACAGTTGACTACAGAAGTTTTGATTTTGACCATAGAGTTGTAGTGAGCAGCATTTTGGCCTTGAACTGACACATCTTGGTGCATTTCATATACTTTTTCACACCCTAGTGTCTGCTCCAATGTCTGCTCTTAAATAAGTTCCTCATTGAGGGATCAATAAAGTAATCTCTTCTCTTATCATATTTTATTATATCTTATCTTATCTTTTCTTAAAGGAGTAAAGGGGGATTCAAAAAGAAGAATTTTGAATTAGTTTCTGGCTTTTGATCATACTTTTTCTTCTTCCAATTAAATGACTGGACCAAGTATAACTTTGACTGGGCATACGTCTTGAATATGGTAAAGATCATGAGGTTAAAAAAACCCGGCACATTTCATTTAGTAGCTTTGCAGCTGTTTTAAGTATGAAAAAAAAATTGTACCTCAGTTTTGAAATTATCATTCTATCTATGTCGTATTGCTTTACATCTTGCTTCTTTTTTTTTTAATTCTAAAAATGATGATTTATCTTTTTTTTTTTCATCTTTTGCTCTAACATTTGTAGATTCAAGCTCATATTGACTTGATCCAGCTGCAATGCCAAGAAAGTATCAATCAGAAGGAAGCCTTGTACAAAAGGCAGGAAATTACTGCCCGCAGACTTGACAGAGCTTCCATTTTGATTTCTGCTCTTGCTGATGAGGAGGTAACTACTCTTTAGAATTGACATTTTCGCCCCTGACATAATATTATGGTTTATGAATTTGTTTAACTCTTTCACTGCGGGGTCTAATTCTAACCAAACAGAATATTACACAAAATAATATGTAATGATACTTATTTATCTGGAATAAAAACAACCAAATCTTGAAGATTTTGATATCTAGTTAGCAACTTAAGAAATAACCTTAGCATTGAAAGGGTTATTTAAACTCACTCAACGCTAACACCGAAATATATGGTTTGCATCATTGAGTGCTTCTACTGCTGTGCACACTATGAGAAAATTCATCGTAGTTACTGATTTCATACTCTACACAGTAAAAAAGTAAACAGAAAAGTTTGCACTGATGTGAAATTTAAGAATGTTTAAATGTTTTTTGTATCTATCATACATGGTACAGGGAGAGTGTGCAACTAAGAGAAAAAAATGATAGGGTAGAGTGAGTTAACCTGATATTTGCTTTTCATTAATTGATTATTTTAGGGAGAGTGTGCTACCTGGAGAAAAAAATCTAGGATTGACCTAGTTAACCTTAACCTCATATTTGCTTTTCATTAATTGATTTTTTTAGGGAGAGTATGCTACCTGGAGGAAAAAATCTAGGATTGAGATAGTTAACCTTGTGTCTACTTTTCACTTGACTATTTCTGGACCACATGACTTTATTTTATTCACCAATTAATGAATTCTTTTTGCCTCAGGTCCGGTGGGCTCAGTCTGTCAAATTTTTAGACATGAAACTCGAAGGACTGGTTGGAGATACTCTGGTGTCTGCTGCTTCTGTTGCATACTTGGGAGCTTTTACCGCCCATTACCGACAAGTCCTGGTGGAAAAGTGGGTGACTATGTGTAAAGATGTGGACGTCCCCATCTCCAAAGATTTTGAGATGATCAAAAGTATGGTGGATGCAAATCAGGTGATTGTCATACTTACATTTCGTTTTCTTGAAAGCTTGCATTACTCCTTAAATCCCTATGACTGTGATTTCATTAAAGCTAATAAAAATGGCTCATGCAATCTTTATTGATCATTTTTGCAGAAATTTATGTAGAGACTTAAGATTTTAGCACTTGATTTTTTAAATTATTTATTTTGTGAAATAGGATATTTGAAATTTAAAAAAGAATTCTTTTTGTGCTTGTTTGCATTAGATGAAAAATGAATAGGAGAATATAGATTAAGATAGTTCATTAAAGTAGTATTCGTCTGAACTCCGGATTAAAGAAGCATAATTTCCAAACTTTTTTTTCCTTTAATTATTGACAAATTTTCCACAACTAAAAGTCTGAAAAGATGTGTATATTCAATTAATAGCTGATGAAATGGCACAATCATGGACTCCCAAGAGATAAACTGTCTACAGAAAATGCTATCTTTGTCACCAAAGCAAAGAAATGGCCACTTTTTATTGATCCGCAAGGACAAGCTGTCAGGTAAAGAACCATATTAACTTTATGCGTCTGCTCCTTTGTCGTTCTACCTCTGGATCTGGATCTATAATTGACTAAGGGGCATATGTCCCCATCTTCGCCAATGCTGAGTTTTTCATTAATTTCAATCATTTTTATGTATAGTCTTGTCTTTTTTAGAAATTTCTTGACAGTGTTCGAGTAAATTATGTCTAAAGGGAGTTTGTTCTTATCTTGAATTGTGTGCAGAAAAAAATTTATTGACATATTTTTATTACCCTTAACCTGGATTTTGTATTAGTGCATGGTTCAGCATTTCTTTTTGTGTTTATACTTTCAGTATGATTGTTTTAATTTACCAGTTATTTACATCTATTATTATAATAATCAAGCTTTGATTGTTGCTCATTTTGCTTTCCTTTCATCAGATGGATAAAGGAAATGGAAGGGTTGAGACTAAAGGTTATATCAATAACAGATGTAAATGTGATGAGATCTATTGAGACAGCTATCAAAGTGGGGGATCCTCTTCTTCTAAAGGTGAGGTGATTGTCCAGGATTATCAACTATTTAATACTACATTGTTATCATATTCGCAAACACTTTGGTAAAGCAGGAAAACATTGCCTACAAATATGTTTAGAATATCTAGTAAATTATGAACCAATAAATTTTTGCCAGATATATCAAATGCAAGACCAATCTGTGAATGAAAGCATAAAAAAATTAAACCATTTAAGATGAGCAAGAGAGAGATGCTTCGGACTATGATTGCTAATGGATAATAAATCATGTGCTGAAATATTTTTACATTATTGGACTCTTGAATTCTCAGATATGTATATGTTTCCTTTTTTGAAAAAATGATGTTGTATCTGCCAGCTCCCATCATTAGAAAAAGATCTGATGAATGTTAAAGATGATGGAAAGAGGGAGTGAATTCTCCTCAACAAACTCCATTTCTGATGATTCATAGTGATTTCCTTGAGGTGTATAGAATATGAATCAAATCAAATAACATTGAATTTTAATGTTCACGTCATTTAAGACTTGAAAGTATAACATAATATAATGTAATTTTTTTCTGTGACAAGGATGTTGGTGAGGAGTTGGACCCTGCCCTAAGACCTGTGCTATTGAAAGAGACAATCAGGAAAGGGGGACAACTGGTCATGAAATTGGGGGATGTGGAGATTGAATTCAATGAGAACTTCAGGTAACTCTCTTTTATTTAAACAATTTTTTTTTGTTGCCCTTACCAATGATTATTATAAAGACATTATTAAAATATTATTTGGTGAAATACAAATCTTACTGCAAAGAATAATCCAGCCAATATTGAACAACAATAAAAAAAAAAGCCTAAGAAATCTTAAGACATTTTATCTGCATTGCATGCTGGGAATGGTTTCATAATTGCGAACACAAACACTTGATTTGCAAACAGAAAATTGTTTCCTCATCGCATCCATAACCAAGCTATGATAATTTCTTCACTTAAATATAGTTCCATTTTTCCATATAACCTGGAATTCATAGGTCTGTGTGATCTTCATACAAATGAATCTCTATTTCATATATACATGTCGTGATGTTCTAAATGTGTTTTCTTAATGAATATTCCATTCATGTATTTACATTTCAGACTTTACCTTACATCCTCCTTTGCCAACCCTCACTACTTACCAAATGTTTTCCTCCAAGTGAACATCATCAACTTCACTGTTACCTTTGAGGGGCTGCAGGAGCAGCTTCTGTCTGTTGTTGTCAAACAGGTTTGGTTTGCATTCACCTTAGATGAAAAATCGCAATAAAAAGATACAGCATGATTTCACACAAAAACATTGCATCAAAACAAAAATGGCAGAATGAAAAGGCAATCTGGATTTAACACATTCAACTATAACCCTTTCGCAGCAGGGTCTGGTTCTGACCAAATTGAATTTTGAATATAGCTAATTGGGAGTTAAGAACTGAAAAACTCTTACAAAGTTTTAATGGTCTGTTTTCAATTATCATAGTATATAAAAGAAGATGAGCTACCAGATTCTTTGAGTCAAGTAAAACTATGGTAGTCTGTAATGCCAGGTTTTAATTTCATATATTATTATTTGTTTTTAAAGTAAAATGAGACATATTGGAATATGGAATAGCGCTTTACGTCACGTTAGGGCTGAAGGTGTATGTAGTGTAAAAAGTAAGTCCTTAGGGCCTACTTGCCCATTGAGCTGGAGCTCATTTCAGTTTCTATTGTGTGAAGCAGGCAAATGATGATGGATGTCAACCTCTGGATAAGACACTGGTCTATTGCAGATAACTTTCCCCAACCCAAATTATAGATTGGTACCCATTTTACATCTGGGTGGGGTGAGGCAATTGGAGTAAATTTTCTGGCCCAAGTAAAAACAGAAGTACCACTTGTAGGAATACAACCTGATGCTCCCAGGTTGTGTGCTACTCCTCTACCAGTTTGATCACCACGCTTCCTGTATGTAGGGGATGGTGTCAAAATGGTTGAATGAGTTAAAATAACCCTCCATATTGTTTTGCAGGAGCGACCCTTGCTTGAGACTCAGCGCACACAGCTACTTGAGAGCATGGCAGACGACAAACAGAGCTTGAGAGATTTGGAAGACAAGTCTCTATCCATGCTGCAAAGCTCAGAGGGTAAATACAAACACAGTTTCTATGATATTTACTCTTTAAAATAGATGAAAACAAAAAGGATCGTGCATTATATGAAAAACGTTGGTTTACTGGCTAAAAATCTAGCTTTAAATAACTTATTAATTCATGTATATAAAATAAACTGGAACAATATTTTTTCTTTAAACAAGACAGAACCAGAGGGAACATGTCTGAAGAAAAAAAATTAAATCATGTGCATCAATGAAGTGTAGAAAAACATTATCGCACTTATTACATTTCTCGACAGTTTAAAAGAAAATTATAGCGCTTAATCTCAGAATTCCTTTTTACACATTATTTATTTAGAAGATGATGATTCTGACCCTGGTAAGTAAAAATATGAATGAGATAACAAGAGCACCTCCGATACTAATAATGTTTGTATCAATGACCCAATTTTCCTTACCCATTTCTTTCCTGTGACCTAAATCCTTTTTTTTCCACCCTCAAATCTAAGAATCAACATGGCAGTAGGCCTTAATATATGGTACTATTTATGGCTGTGTAATGCTGAAAAAAGTTTCATGGTATGAGAGTCTCTAAAAAAAAAGTCCTTTGTTATTGAAATTTTGAGTCAGGATCTTTTGCAAATGTCATGTAATTTTAGAATATATTGAACTAAACATTATCTTTTCTTTCATTTCATTTCATTGATAAGCTATTATCTAAACTTGTGGCACAAAAATTAAAACTTTAAAACCTAAAAGATTTGACATGTGTGTTCTGGTGAACATTTTGATAAAGCAGTGTACCACTGCAACCCTTGGTTCGGTAAACAGTGAACATTGATCAAAGGTAATGGAAAATAAGCCCCAGAATTGGAGGGAATAAGGCGTCTGAGAGGGTTTTCTAAGGTTATGCTACAGCAATTTGCTGGCTACAGACCTACATTGTGTTGACCTCTTTTTCCAGAATATTTGCAGTTTATTTGATGCAACTCACTCTCCAAAAATCTGTCTTTTCTGATTTAAACAGATATCTTTTTTTTTCTTGTTACTCTTATAATTGACTCTTTTTGGTAATTAAAACAGGCACAGAAATTTCCATCACATGTAACAATATCATAAAGTTATTGCTGTGATATCACTCCTCTGTGAATTTTTGGTGAAAATCCCCACATTCTTCCATGTGTCCTTGAAAAATGTAACATGACACTATGTAAACATCAGATTGTGTTTTCACTGATAGCCCAAGATATGTTGTCTCATCTTTTGATGTGTCTAAATTCCCTTTACTAACTCAGACACTGGATATACTGGGTGAGAAAAAATAGGCCTGAAGTTTATAATTAAAAAGTGCAAAAGACGTACGATTTTTAGATAGAGAACATTTTTTGGCAATAATCGCTTTAACTTTGATTAATTGACTTCAGCATTCAACATTCGAAAAATACTTCAAAAGGTGCATATCAAAGTTGTGTCATAAATTTTCATTCATTAATATGGCTTATAGATGAATCCACTGATCAGTCTTATTTCTATGCACAGCATTGGTTTTTTTCCTCTATGATATTAAACTACAAAATGATCATTGCTGATTTTGTGTCATGCATCTTTAATTGCCTGTTTTCATTCTTTCTCTGTGATAACATCGGTGCTTTACACAACTTAAAGCAGCCTTAATGTTTGTCTTTTCACCTAAGGGATCAAACTTCACCACAAAATAATATTTCATTAAGTCGTTGGTATGGAAATAAATAACAATTTGGAATAAGGCAGTCATCATAAAAAGTCAGAATCTGAAGAGAAAAGTTTTTTGAACTCATGCATCTTTGTAACAAGTTTTGTGCAATAAATATTTTTTTAATTTTTAGCTGATTCTATTACTGTTTAAGTACACCTGTCTCTCTGTTAATGTTTTGGAGTAATTGTCTGCATGATAGAACATCCATGTCATATTCTGGCGTGTGCAGTTAGGTCTGATTATCTAAAAAGAAGCGATTTCTTATCTCCGATATGAAAATTTTTAAAGTCATCCTTTTTAAAACCACTTTTACTCAAGTACCAACAGTAGTATTACTTTGAAATTTTAAGGGTACAATTTAAAAGATTACATATAAGTCGCACAAAATTTCGTTGAACATTAATTTTGAAATACATTTTGATTCCTCTAGTTTCTGGCCTTTTTTTTTCTCATACCTGATATCTTTTGATGCTCATCACTAGAATCGAAAATGTTAATCCAATGAACAGCTGTTTTTTAATGTTCAGATTTCCCCAAAGGAGCATTGAGAAATTTGATTGATCACCTGCTGATAACCCTTTTATGTAATCATACAAAGTTGTTTCCCTGAAGTCACATCCTTTGAGCTTCATTATGTCTGTTACAACACAGTTATGATTAATAACAAATCCCATGATATGTGTATTGGTAATATAAAATGTACATCTGTTTACGCATTTGAAGTGAAACTAACCACTTTATGATAATTATCATCTGTGTAAAATGATATTGATAAGAGAACCTAAAAGATGGATAAAATGTTTTCCCAAGCATTCTCTTCCAGATTAAATCTGTCTTTTTTCCCCCTTCTATTCCTTATACTAATGGTCTGCAAACTGTTTTGATGTTTTACTTTTGGCGTAAAAGTAGTTCTCTTGCAAAATGACACAAAGAAATCCTTTGAAAATCCTTAAAACTAAACAACTTTATAAATTCATCATTAAAAAAAACTTAAGCTGACATCATCAAAAACTGAAAAGTGTAATTTTATTAAAAGTGAATATTTTTGTACAATATTTCTAAATTTGTGAAAAAAAAAAGTTAAAACCCTTTGTAAAATTTAAGAGGTACATATTATGTAATGAAAATGTGTATATTTCTAAATTAAGAAAATGAAAGGAAATATAAGGAGGGATACAATTATAAGAAGAGATTACTACTAATCACATAAACATATTCCAAATATTGCATACTGTATATTTCCATTATATCAAAAAAATGTAATATACTATTTATATTATTTTCATGATAGGTGGTGGATGATCTTACAGATAGCATCATTTTTCTTACTGGTTGAAGATTTGAGCTCCTTCTCCTTTCGTAACTTTTGACTATACCTTTGTTCTTTCTTTTTGTAGTTTAACATTCTTCCTTGATCTGGTTCTTCTCCCTTCCATCTTTATTTACCCTTATTTGATTATGTTGAATATTAATTTTCAAATATTATTTAACTTTTGTGTTATTTCTTACATTCTATTATGTTTTTTCTCATACTGATATATTAAATATATCTTTTCTGGAAGAGAAATTAGAAAGAAAAAAAAAGGTTAGAATGTGTTCATCCTACAATTTGAGATTTTTTCTACCCTGGCAAGATATTCAAGATAAATTCTATGGACTTTTCTCCCCTTATGTCTGTCAAGGTATGGCAGATTAATAAGTGTTGTTAGGGGACTAATCATAAGTCTTTTATGTTTTAAAAAAAAAAAAACTTGAATGATTTGTTTATTCACAGGTTAGGTCTAGCGAAAAAAAAATTATTTCTAAAAAAGATCAAGGTTATTTGTTGTTTTTAAAAGTTACAATAATGGAAGAATGAGTGTATTGAAATTTGCTAAGTTGGTTTTCTAAAAACCAGAAAAGTGTGACTCGTTCTTCTCCTGTGGCCTTCACATTGATTGTGATTTATTTCAAAATGCAACAATCACTGCAATAGAAATTATATTTTGTATCCACAGGCCATCTCCTTGATGATCAGGATCTAGTGGAAACGTTACAGGAGAGTAAAGCTAAATCTCAAGAAATTTACAAGAGAGTGGCTCAGTCAGAGGAAACGGAGAAAAAATTAAACATTGCTCGCAAACGATTCTTGCCGGTAACAATTTTGTTGAAAATTCATTTAAATAAGCTTTTCTCTTATAAAAATTGGAATATAACTCTTCTTCTTCTTCTTCCAATTAACTGACTGACTCGGCTGGAACGAGTAATTACTGTCAGAGCATATGATGAGCATAATAAGTGCGCTCTGATGATAGGGTGATTGCAATTTCTTTTATCTTGTTCAAATTGTTGCTCTTTTTTTCAAGTTTTCAAAGATATAACTTTCAAGTATCAAAAATCGTAACAGCAATCATATGTTTTTATAAAATTCAATAAATCTTTAACCTCAATAATATTCTCACATAAAGTAAATGAATGGAAATGTTATTCTTCAAACAGTTTTTTCAGCTCTCACAAGAAAAGTTTTTTGTCAAAATGTTTAAAAATTGCAATTTTTCAGAAAATGTCTTTTTTTTCTCCCTCTCCCTAGGTTGCCACAAGAGGAGCTGTTTTATACTTTGTCGTTTCAGAGCTAGCAAACATTGATGTCATGTATCAGTATTCTCTAAACTGGTTCCGATCAATGTTCACTTCCTGCATTTCTACCCCTAGAACAAGTTCTATAAATGAAGATACCCCAGATGATGTCAGCATCAATTCCTCTTCTAGTTCAAAGTTTGCCAGTGGCGTGCTGAGACCTTCAAGTGCCAAAAGTATCAAATCAATGCACAACGAGAAAGTTGAAGAAGGTACCTAAATAGCACTCCTGTATTCTCTCTCATTCAGTTATTATGAAAATGATAACAGGATTTCAATTCTTTTGTTAAATTTTTTATTTTAAATTACAAGTTTTTTTTCATGCAAGATTTTTATTCTCTAATTTTTTTTATTGTCAGCCCGGTAGAATTGTGAAAATGAGAAGTGTGGAAAGAGCAATATGTGGACATGATTAAATCTGAAAATTTGAAGTAACCATTTTTTTCAGTTAATGTCTTCATTTGAAGTTGAGAAATTTTTAAATTTAAAGAAGATTTCAAAACTGATTCTTTTCTTTTTAAAAAAAATCAATTCATTCTGATCTTGATTTACCCATTTTTTTCCTGTTACTGTTACAGAAATTGTAGATCATTTGAGTGTGACAAACTCAGAGCAAAGCCAAGACTTAAGGATGCACTTGGATAGCATGATTGAACATCTGACCTTCAACATTTACCGCATTGTTTCTGTTGGCTTGTTTTCAAATCACCAACTTATTTTCTCCTTCATGATTTGCTCTGGAGTTATGCAGGTAAGGAGATAATGATTATAATTATTGTTTTCAGTATTGACGATTTGAAAACTTTTCATAAGATAATAATATTAATCATAATAACAATGATAATGATAAAGTACACTTCTACAGTGCAAACATCTTATGAAAAACACAAGCTAGAAGCGCTTTCGGGATGATTCTTGTAATCTACAAAGGTTGGAAATCTATCTCATTCTTTACAAAATCATTGAATACTTTTTCTCCGCAGGCCAATGATCGATACCCCAATGAAATCAACCCAATGGAGAGCATTAAGGAGAGTGAGTGGCTTCTCTTCCTGCATGGAAATATTGCTGCAACTCTCCATCACGAGGAAATAAAAACTGATGTTATTGGTAAATGGACAGATAGTTTTGAAGAAATTTTTGAATAAAATTGTGGAGTAAAATTTTTATTACCTTTCTGTTGTTTAATTTGCCTGAGGATAGAGCCATATGATATTCATCTGTGGGCATTTCCACAACCTCATTTTAATTTTACTTGATATTTAGTTATTTCCTTTTTTGTGTGTGTCTGTTGAGAGTCTTGGCATTGAAGCATTGTAATATTCATGAATAAATAACAAAACATAAAGTATTGAATTCCATGACCATTGAATCCATACAATTCTTTTCTTATTTAATCTTGAACTTTGTTTGAACCAAACTATCACCTTTTTTGAATATATTGAAAACAAGATTATTTTTTTATAATTTTGGCCAAAATTTGTAGATGAGACAGAAAACGCTTTACCAGATGATAAAAGGAGAAGCTCTACAACGTCATTGCCAGGAAAAAAAGAAGTGAAAGCCAGACCGAGTTATCCCAGTTGGATCGACGAAGGGGTGTGGAAGCAGTGCCAATACCTGGAATCCATCATGCCCAGTTTTGATCTCTTATGTAAAAGCCTGGTGTCCAATCCGAGCCAATGGTCTACATTCAAAGAATCTGCCGACCCTTTCTCCTTGATGAACGAGCCGTTTGAGAATGGTATTTAAATGTGACACAGTGGGAAGATAAATTTTGAATGATTAATACAAGCTTTACAACCATGAAAATTTTAGACCAAATGTTGCAAATTACTGAAGGTAATTTTATCACATACACTTAAACCTTGTTATTCCGCCAGGTGTGGGGAAATCACAAAATTGGCAGTATAACAAGAATAGCGGTATCAAGAAGTTTTTCAAGTCATATATGTTCTCGAATAGACGTTGGCGGTAGGCAAGAATAGTGGTATAAAGGGTGGAGGTATAACGAGGTTTAAGTGTAGATGTTTCTGGAATATGATTAAATAGGTAAAAGTTGATATTTTCAAGCAATTATTCTAATTGAAATACCACCAGGGTTTAAATATCCCTTGTACAAGGAGCAATCAAAAAGAAATGCAAGTGGCTGTGTATCTCAGTCAAGATTTGACATAATAATGTCATGTATCTGAGAAATGAGATTTTATTTCTCAGTATCTGTTTGGCTCAATTTCTGCCAACTATCTTTTAAACTTTATTAACCCTTATATGAATTTTACTTCCGGGCTTTTACTTTCTAAAATGAGGAAGTCAATAACTGCACCTTGTTTCTCTCGGGTTTGCAAGGAGGTGGCCATTTTGAAACTGATTTGCAGCTGCAAAATTTGAAGTAGGTGCCAATTTCTATATCTGGGTTCAAGGGTCAGTACATGTTGATGAATCATTATGGCACATTTGCTGATGAATTAGTGTCATCATGACAGAGAAACTTGCCTTCCTTTTTGCCAACTAGAATATGTTGTGTCTCAAGATTCACATAATGTAAAAAAAAAGCTATCTTTCCAGTTTCCTTTGTGTTTGAACTTCTATGAAATCTTTTGATGTCATTTTAAAGCTCCAGGAAAATTTAGCCATTCTTTTTATTTCTTAGGTGAAGGAGAAGCTGGAACTGTCTTTGAGTGGTCAATCCTCACAAAATTTCAGTGTCTGTTGCTAATCAAGACTCTTCGTTTGGAAGTGTTACTGGCATCAATTTCCCAATTCATACTGAATCAGCTTGGAGGCAAATATTTATCGTCAGGAACCTTCGACCTGAGAGAGATTTACAAAGAATCTAAGGCAAAAGGCCCTCTTATTTTCATTTTGTCATCAGGTGAGCTTTGAAACAGTGAATAAGTATAATTAACTCTTTTGTGTTTGAAGTGTGAATGTTTCATTTACCCTTCTCAATCTGTGTGAATTCTCATATATCTAAGAGTTTGTATTAACAACTTGTATTGTTGCCTAACATGTTTTGGTTTAATCTTCATATATTTGGCATGAAAATTATGCTATTTTTAGATGTGGTTTTGCAACTTGTCACAATTAATTTTTTTTAAAGTGAGCTGATCTTAAACATCTGCACATTTTGATCAGTATATATTCATCATATCTGGGTTAACTTACAATGTCCACTATATATTCACATGTAATTTTGTTTTGATTTTTTTCAATTTTACATATATAAGATAAGTTTGATAAAATAATCACAGGGGAATATTTTGTCTTATTGCAAAAGATAATCAGAATTAGCATTCTAGCTTCTGATCCTTATAATTTTTAGGTTTTAGTTATCTCACCAACTTCATATTTTTTTATTCGCAATTTGCTTCTATAGTATTATATCTACAAAAATAGCATGAGTTAGTACTTTTTTTTATCATTTATTTTTTTGTTGATGACAGCAATCTATAGCAATTGTTGATGTAGAGATTATTCCATTTTGAAATATTACCTCTTCAAATTCCTTTTGATGCACCATATGAATTTTTTAACTTCCCAGGAGAAGGTGAGACATGAAATCAGTTCAGTAGTATATCTATCACTTGCACTTTAAATATGGTTACTAACAGTTCATGAACATGTCAAGGGCAGGTGAGACTTAGCTCTTCACATCAAAATTTCTGCAAAAATTGGTTTTATCTTCACTTTCTTTTATATATTTATTATTTATCTCACTCTTATTGTAATTTTTCATTATTATTTAGTGTTATATTTAATTAAATTTTGCTCTCTTATTGTATCAATGAATCTTAACAATCATTGCTTTATTTTCATTTAAAAGAGCAGATTCATATTTCTTACAAATGTATTTTTACTTCATTTCTCTTCTTTTCAAAACTCTTTTCTTTGTCAAGACCCATACCATTGATTGGATAGACTCAATGGTTTAGAATTACTTAATTTTTTTCCTTTGAAACAGATGAGAAATATGAATGTGTTGTTTTGAAATTATTTTCAATGTGTCAGAAGAAATAGTATTGATTTTGAAAAGTTTTCATTATGTGTAGATTAGTTTAAATAGTTGTATTGAAAAAAGAAAACTTAACATAAAACAAATCATCAGCTGTTGTGAGACTTTATTTTTACTACTTTTTATCTTTACACAAACCTGTCTATGTGATTTATTAGCTCTGAAACCTATTTCTAATAGCTCAGTTGGTAGAGCATCAGACTGTTGTGCTGAAGGTCCTGGGTTCAATCCCCTTCAGAGAGGGCATTTTTTCCGGTATCAGAAAACCCCACTGTCGACCCAGCAGTAAAATGGGTACCTGGCCCTCCATACAGGAGTGTCTTTGTCCAACAAACATATTGTGACATGCCTAACAGGCGCTTGTCTTGTCCTATGTGTTTAAATGTTTGCTGTTGGCCGGGGAAATTAAAAACTGTGAAGCGTGATGAGCACAATTCGTGGATATCAGCGCTATATAAGCCTCCACTTTAACTTTAAAAAAAAATGATAATACCTCTAATGTTGCACCCTTTGTTCAGTAGATACACTGTAGAAAATAATTCAGTTGGCAAAGATTGATTCATTTTTTTTTTTCTCAAATTAAAAAAATGCCTAGTCTAGTAATGATTTAAGTTAATTATCCAATATCATAAGGGAATTATGTAACAAAGTAACACAAATTTAAACTTGACCTCAGGCTCTATGTTTCATTACTGTAAACTACGTCTGTGAATAGGTGTGTTGTCCTTTTCAAATGATTTGGTTGTTGTTACTTGTTGTGTGATAATGTATTATCCCTGTTAAGCGTGCAATTCTTATAGCAGGCCGTCGATGAATATTGATACATAGCCCCATCTTGCGTAAAAAACTCTTAATCTTAAACAATCATTGCTTCATTTTCGTATAAAAAAGCAGATTCATATTTGCTTTAAAAAAACCCTTCTGTGATTATTTATAGCATCGCTTTAGAAGGGCAAAAAAAGCAAAAAGTGTCAAAATGAGATACTACTATGACACACTAAAAACAATACCCATAGCAGACGTCTATATTACACATTTGATGACAGCCAATCAAGCATGCATGCATTCAGACTGATTCTTCCATTCACTTTCTTCTTTTTCTTTGTAACACATTAGAGGGCACCCTTAAACCCTTTCAATGATAAGGGTATTTATTAAACTACTTACTTGGCATCAAATTCTTTAAGATTTGCCTATTCTTATTGCAGATAAATCAGATTTCTGTAGATTGACATATGCCTAAAGCCTGAATCTCAGGCTTTTGACATATGGCACTTCACTGAAATCTGATTTATCTGCTATAAGAACAAATAAATTCTATATTTCTGTTTGGCTAGAAGCAGACCCCACTGTGAAAGGGTCAAAATCTAAGGTACGCTGCTAATACGGGATAATACAGTATGTCACTTCTCTCAACACTTTGCTTTGTACTGATTTTGCACATCATAGTGATAATTATCTCATTGTAGTTGGCTATTGCAATTAAATATTTAATAATCTGCATAATATCTTTTTCAGAGTATTTATCGTATCTATTCATACAAATGCTCATTTGCAAAAAGCTATTTCAATGCTCTATGTATTATAGTAGTTGAAATATTGTAGCTTTGAGTAATGGTTCTATGGCTCAAAGAAATGTTGTGTTTTGACTATTTCAATAAGGTAGATCTACTACTGAGGATTTTTATTCAAATATTCAGCATTTGGTGTCACTTCTACAGTTTTAAAGAAAAAATTGTTATTTTATGCTTATATGAACATACATTGCTAAGCTATATTTAGATAAAAGGGGGGGGGGGGGGAATAGACTTCTACTGAAATTATCCATTTATTTACCAAATCTTCATGATGTCCCTTTATTTAAGTCATGAAGGAATAACACACAACTTGTTTAAAATTCCAAAATCTGATACGAAAACTACAGAGATTATTATCAGAGTTTGGAAAAAATACTGCAAAACAATGATGAAGAGTAGTCTTTATTTTATAATTTTAGTAATATAGCAAAAGTAACTCTTTATATTATTTCATTTTTTTAAAAATTTGTACTAATTTTATTTGCAAAACTGGATCTTTTTTCTAAGAGCTTTTAAAGGCTTCAAGGCTATATTATGCTCTGTAAACATATTATGATAAGTTTCTCATTTCATAGTTTTATGCGCACTTAATACTAGTCTACCAAGGATAGTTAATTATCTCAAGCTAAACACCTCTTTTCTGTTATTGTGAAAATTATGAGATAAATGGGAATCTATTATCGTCTGCTAAAGAATATGGTGAAGCATAATGTCTCAGTAAGTGATGAATGCTATCAACATTTATTTCTTGTCTTTTTTTCTCTGACTAATGAACTTGAAAAAGGAAAGCTACAAAAGGAATAGGAAAAATATATTTGTGACAGATAGTTAATAAAATCTTTTTGAAGATAAGGGAAGAGAAATAAACCCACTGACATTTTAGATCAAAATCAACATTTTTCTATTGATTTTCAATGGATAGGAGGAACATTACAGGAACATTAAGGCTTGAACCTGTTCATACTTTTTATCCAGCTCTGAGTAAAGATCATATAGACAGCCATGTTATATGAGTGAGAAAGATTTACTTGTGTTATGCATTAAGAAAATTATCTTTTATTCTCTACTTCTTATTAAACAGGTTGTGATCCTTCAAATCAGCTCTTGAAATTTGCCAAGGAACTTCGAGGTAGCAGTAATCACTTGGATATGATCTCTCTTGGTAGAGGTCAGGGGCCAAAAGCAGAAGAATTGATTTCCAAAGCTCAGATTTTGAAAGGGAGATGGGTTTTTCTGCAAAACTGTCACCTCGCTGCCTCCTGGATGCCCAAGCTGCAGTCAATAGTTGAGAAGTAAATTTCCATCCAAAATCTGATTTTATAAAATTTTCTGATTATCATTACCATATGATGTATACATTCTTCACTTGAAATATCTTATATCTATCTATATTTTTTCTATTTATGCTCTTTTATCTCATTTTAGCTTTATGCATGAAATTGTTGACCTCAAATTTTCCTGACTACAGAATAATAAAGTTATCTTATCTTATCTTAATAAGCTGCAAAATGAAATTGAGACAATTTTATTTTTTTTCCATACATTGACCATAGCAGCCCAGTTTTTTTCAATTTTCACATGGATGAAATGAATCAAGACTAAAATAAGAGACACCGTCCATATCTATATCCATACCCAGCATTTAATAATGTCGTATGCTTTTTTTTTTCAGATTCAATCAGCCCAATGATGGAACTCTTGATCCTCAGTTTAGATTATGGCTAAGCTCCAGACCAGATCCATCTTTTCCGGTATCCATTCTACAAACAGGAATAAAAGTATGTCTAAACATTATCATTGGTCCAGTAAAAAATTATAAGAAGATGGCTTTTTTTTTTTTTTTTTTTTAAAGATTATCACAAGCTTCTAGGGGAAATTAGGAAGAATGTTTATTAGCCCATCCCTTCTCTCTGCCTCCATGATCTGCCATCTGTCCTTACTGCTTTTCAGTACAATTACACTGACTCTGCCATAGATTGGGATGATCTGTGCGTGATGAGTGTGCGTGTGTGTGTGTGTACGTGTGTGTATGTGTGTGTGTGTCTATGGGTGGGTGGGTAGGGATGAGCAATTCGAGTGGGGAAAGAAAAAACTGTCTCTGGCTAGTCCATTGTTTCTACATTGTATGTATAACTTCACTTGACATTACAGTAGTTTAGATTTGGGTTTTTGGTTCAGCCATGTTCGGGCAAAATACATTTCAGCGTACTGTTAGCATCAAACAAAGACAAAGAGAGAAAAAATATGAGACCTTTGTCATATTTTGGTTTAGCGCTATTTCTGGTTAACATGTGTTTGGTTTATGTGTGTTCTTCTGTATGATTTGTGTAATACTCCACCTTTCACTTTTGTGAAAAATTTATAGAATGATACAAAATATATAATCTCAAAAAATATTTATCTTCTGATGTTGCAGTAAAGTTTGTTTTTGATCAAGATTGTTGACAAAGAAAAAATTCATGGTTAGTACCAGCAGTTATAGGGGAATTATAATTTTTATCTTTCTTCTTTCCAGATGACAGTGGAATCCCCTAGAGGTTTAAAAGCAAATCTGCTCCGCACTTTTGGTACTGCAGGGGCAGGTGTTGTTTCAGAGAAACTTTACGATCAGGGATCTGCTTCAGAGGCATGGAGGCCTCTGCTGTTTGGCCTTTGTCTCTTTAACAGTGTCATTCATGAGAGGAAGAAATATGGCACCCTAGGATGGAACATCCCTTATGAGTTCAATGACTCAGATTTGGAGGTAACTACAGTGGAACTCCTGGATAGCGACAACCCCTGGATAAGACCTCTTGACCTCCGGTCCCAATTTTTTTGCTTATATTTTATTAGTAATCATTGAAAACCCCCCGAATAATGACACCCCTGGATAACGACATAATTTTCTGGTCCCTGGTGATGTCGTTTTCTAGGGGTTCCACTGTATATGACTCAAAAACTATTATTGTATATATTGTATATAGACTATTACTACAAGTTCTTAGATTGTTAGTGAAGAAGAAGTAGAAGTTGTTGAAGAATCAATAATAAGGCAAAGATGTCCAGGATACAAGATATCAATTTATTTTATAGTATAAGGAGGCTGACAGTAACAGCAGTGTACAAAACTAGCGAGAACCAAAACATGAAATGTTTCAGTACACTTTACGATTAATGGTTCAATACATTACAAAGGAATTACTACGCTTTTACACTTTTTGAAATGAATATTTCTCATTACCACCCGTTCCCCTCCCCTCTTTTCCCCATCTTCTCAGATATCTGTTCTCATCTGTTTTATACCTCCTTCTGGCTACTACCCAGTAATATGATACATTCCATGACTGTAAGAACCCTGATGATGGCAGAATTTATCCTTGTTTAGTTGTCATTTTGTAAGGGAGGATCACATACTCAAATATGGAGTGATTTTTAAAAACTGTTTTCTTTTGCAAATTTTACACTTTTCCGTACGTTGACAGTTTCCAGAAACCTTAATTTTGCATGTGCATTAAGATAATAGACCGCGATTTTCAAATTCTCGTATCTCTATCTCCAGGTTTCTATCCTGAAGTTGCAGCTTCTTTTGGAAGAGCACATCACGACTCCTTGGGCTGCTCTGACCTACCAGACTGGGGATGTCATCTACGGGGGGAGGGTGACGGATGACCTTGACAGGAGATGCCTGATTGCGTTAATCAACAAATTCTACACCCCGAGTGCCCTGCAGGAAGGCTACTTTTATGACAGCAGCCAAGTATGATTTAACATTCATCATGTTTGTGTAATGCATATAAGAATAATCAACTATGATACATAACAAGTATAATAGATAGCACTTGAAGTGAAATACAACAAAGAGCGAAGTGCTCCACAAAAATATGCTTGTACTTTTTTGTTATCATTAAGAATTGTTTCATATGTTCTTGATAGTAGAATCTTTTATTATTCATGTGAGTTTTTACAGTCATACCCATATGATCTTAAGTCTTTTTTCTCTTTCTTGCATAGATGTATACCCCAGTAAAAAACAGTCTTGACTTTAACTCTGTCGTGTCCTTCATCGAAGAGCTACCAGATTATGATAGGCCTGAAATATTTGGCATGACTGAAAATGCAGAGAAAGCTTGCAGAGAGTTCCAGTCAACTGGGATGATTGATACTATTATTAGTGTCCAGCCACGCATGTCAACAGGTCTTCCTGGGTGAGTTCAGGTGGTGATGTGAGTTGATATAAAAAAAAAGTTGTCATATGAAAATAAGGCTTTATAAAGGATACCATTGTCAAAGCTGTTGAAAAAAAAAAAAAAAGTATACACACTTTTTTTAATGGCTAGATACGGCACAGAAAACAAAGATATGAAGGTCTTAGTTGATGAAAGTGGTTGTACAAAGAAGTTGGCAAAGTAAGGCAAATCAACAAGATTGGAGCTTAAGACTGAATTAGTTAAGGCTGGACAGGCTATCAGATTATCAAGACATCACCTCCTTCCATCTATCAAATCTTCCTTTTTTCAATGTTTCAAAATTTCTATTTCATCAGATCACAGAAAAACAAGGATTTAATCATTTTGGACCTGGCTGGAGACATTACCAAAACTTTACCGTTGTGTGTTGAAGATTTCTCTGAATCTCCTGATATGGCTCTACTAGAATCGAGGCGATCTCTGAAAGCAATCATACAAAAAGATGTTGAAACAAAAGGCTTGGATAAAGAAAAACTCAACAGTAAGAGGCCAAAAGCTTTCAACAATGTCTTTTACTTTTAACCCTTTCACTGCGAGGTCTGATTCCAACCCAACTGAATAATGCAAAATCTTGAAAATATACGTGTTCTTATACCAGATCAATCAGATTTCAGTGGACTGACACTGAAATTCAGGCTTTTGGCAAATCTTGAAGACTTTGGTGTCCTCAGCAGTGAAGAGATTAATCTTAAATACTTTCTTAAAGGATTTCTTGGGTTTAAGTCCTTATTTTGTTCATCAGTCTAAGTTATATCTTTGACTTTGATGCAAGTTATTTTGTTATCGAAGAAGGTAAGCTGTGGAATATAGAATTTAAATGAAAACAAGTGTCTGATGTATCTAAAAATGCAAGGAAGTTATATTTTAAAATTAAGTTTCAATCTGACTATTTCGTAAATACTCTTTTTTTTAAATTTAGACCTTTTTTTAAATATATGTATATATATATATATATATACATCCGTTCTTCAACAATTATTCTAAAATACTTGATTTATCTTCCTCTCTTTTTTTTTTTTTAGTTTTGGAGACTCTCACCAATGAGTTGTCAGGTAACTCTGCCTTGCTGACTGTGCTGAGGCAAGAGATTGACCGCTTCAATCACTTATTGTCGATTGTTCACGCTTCTCTGAAATCCCTTTGCCTCGCTGTCAGTGGAGAAATAGTCATGTCGGAACAATTGGAAGATGCCTACGAATCCTTGTTGACACAAAGGGTACCAAAGCAATGGAAGGTATTGAAATGGTTTTCCCTACTATATTAGTAATAGTTTGTGCAGATTAATTTTTGTTGTAGGAATTATTTAACTTTAAGCACTTAGACTTAGACCATGTTTCGTGTAAGGTAAAGTTTATAAAGTTTTATTTACCATTTATCCTTAAAATAGCATTTTCATTTTCAGAACTGTCACAAGGAACTTTCTCATTTCTAATTCAAGCTGCACAATTTAAAGGAATAATAACATTATTTTTTTTAACAGCAGCTTCCTAGTTTTCTCCATCTGCTTGTTGTTTTTATCTTTTAAAAAAATCAGTCTACTATGGTTTCTTTCTTTTTTCTCATTCTAGACCTACGTCTAGTTTCATTCTTTTGTTTTTTCTTCTTACACAGGATGCTGCCTATGAATCAACGAAACCATTATCCTGTTGGGTTGTAGATTTGAAACAAAGAGTAGAATTTTTTTCTGCATGGGCAAAACTTTTGTCATCAACTATTGAAAAGAAATTCAGACAAATCATTCGCAACACTAAAGAAACGGGAGCGGATGGAGATGGTCCGGCTGTGACACAGCCAACGAGTTTTTGGTTGCCAGCTTTTTTCTTCCCTCAAGGTAACAATTGATCTTGTAGTCATTGCTAAGTCTAATTGATTTTTAAAACACTACACTGTAGTCATGATATCAGTCGCTATTTGAAATAGAACCTGACTGCTCTGTCAATTTACTTACAATTACTTTACTTTTTTTTCTTCTAATTGGTCCTTTGCTAGCAACACAACAGTGCGGTTTGCTTCGGCGTCCTAAGAATGGATATAGATTATTTATCAGGCTTAATAAGCTTGACGCCAACAGTAATCACCCATGTTGTCCCAATGAGCAATTTGTGGTAAATCTCTTGCCCAAGGAGATTACAAAGTGCCAAAGCAGGGCTCAAACCGGTTGTGTCGGGTTGCCAGTGCAATGCCTTACCGTAAAGCCACTTGGCCCAATTACTACAGAAGAATAAAAAGAGCTTTGTAAACAGGTCATACGCCAATAAATTGTATGTAGGCTACAATGCTTTCTTAGGGGGCAGGAGAGGAGGAATTTCAAGCTTACCTCTCTGAGATGAGAATGATGTTAGAAAATGAATGGGGAAATGAGAATGAGAGTCCTAGCAGAAACCAAAAAAAATAGATTGTAAATAAATTCATCTTTCAAATCTACTTCAGGTTTCCTGACTGCTGTACTCCAAAATCATGCCCGTAAAATGGCCATCTCTGTAGATTCACTTTCATTCAAGTTTGAAGTGAAATCCTACCCTTCAGACGCAATTTCTGAAAGAAGTGAAGAAGGCAGGAGCTCTCGGGCATCTACTGTGAAAGAATTGGCCTTCACTGTGAGTAGTAATAAGTCTTCTGTTTCTAAAATAAATAATTAGTTTTACAATTTCAGACTGATTAAGGAACACAACAACTCTTTCTTATTTCTTTCTCATGAGTCTTTAGTGAAACCTGATTTTCTTTAGCAAACACAGTGTAAACTTGCAGTGCAAAGAGATTTTGTCTGCATACAGCACAATCCAAATAAAGTTGACTAGCATGAAGTCAAAACTCGTTTGAAGTCAATTGCTCACGATGGTCCTAATTTTTCCTAATCTAATCATAGTATATGATTTCTGATAAAGTCAACTGTTGAAAGCAAAACTTGACTGAAGGTCAACTGAAAAAAATTATAAAATCCAGTGTTTCTGGTGCCATTCAGGCACAGAAAATTAGAGTCAACAGACTAGTCATAGCAGTAATGTAAGGGAAGTGG
>JAUEKZ010140867.1:0-15046 GCA_031471865.1 Melibe leonina | reverse complement strand
AGATAGATGGATAGATAGATAGATAGATAGATAGATAGATAGATGGATAGATAGATAGATAGATAGATAGATAGATATGTAGGTAGGTAGGTAGGTAGATAGATAGATAGATAGATGGATAGATGGATAGATCGATCGATAGATAGATAGATAGAAAGAGAGGTAGATAGGTAGGTAGGTAGATAGATAGATGTATATATAGTTAAATAGATGGATAGATAGATAGATCGATCGATAGATAGATAGATAGATAGATTAGATAGATAGATAGGTAGGTAGGTAGGTAGGTAGGTAGGTAGATAGATAGAGAGATAGATAGATAGATGGATAGATAGAGAGATAGATGAATAGATGGATGGATGGACGGACGGACGGACGGATGGATGGATAGAAAGAGAGAGAGAGAGGGGGGGAGGGAGGGGGGGGAGAGAGAGAGATGGCCCCCTCAGTATTTCTTGTTCAAGAGGAACTCTACCATTTTGGAAAGCTGTATCAATCTGGGCTGAAAACTGCTTTTCCCATTACATGTATTAAAACCATAATAATATTATGTTTCCTAGAGAGAAAGAAAAATAAATGATAAGAGGCTTTCAAGACTTTAAAAAAAATAATACATCCCGTTCATTGTGAGAATAAAGAAATCATCACGATTGATTGATGTATACCAACAACTACAAGTAAAACATCATCATTTGAAATGTGTCGGCCGGGGATATTCATTTCTCAAGCCCAGCTGTTCCCTGCATCCCTTCCCCTCACCCTCACTCTCTCCCTCACCTCGGCCTCACCTCACCCTCTCCCTCACCTCACCCTCTCCGTCACTCTCTCCCACCGCAGGATTAGACTATCTGATTTTTACATCTTTATGAATATCAATGTCAAAAGACGCTGATGTCACAAAATATTATTAATTATTATTATTATCATGATTAATGTCTAAAAATAACCAGGTATCTAGTTAGTAGGTATCCAGTATCCAGGTAGGTTTAAATATGTAATTGGGTCAACTTCCTACTAAATATTCCCATGGCTTTGCATAAGAGCTGGCTGCTTACGAGTAGGTACAGCGGTTTACATACTAGGTACATGCTTCAATAGACGAAAGGAATTCTGTTAGCGATACATGGGTAGGCGCCCTGAATGTTTGTATGTGCTACAATTAGGTCAGTTGCTGTGACAGCCAAAATTTACTTAGATCAGTGCCAACTTTGAATAAATAGATTAATACATACCTACAACTTATCCTCAGTGAAGATTGGTTTGTTTCTATTTCTATATGTAAAAGAGTGCTTTAAAAGGGGCGCCACAACACACAATCACCATGGTGACGTACTCGCCGGTCAGTGAGCCATATAATATCTATCCTTTAACAAACTTTCTGCCCTACTGACCCAGAAAGTAACTCGGTTTCTGTAGCATGACACGGACTAGTGATAACGAATGTCACCATCTGGACTGGACGCTTACATATCACAGATTACCTACATATGAAAGTATGTTACAGATTATGCTCGTTACTATGTCTTGGTGAAGCGCGGTAATTTTTACTCTAACTTACTAATGTTTGTTCGTACCCATGGTTTTATTATTATTATGATCATTATTACTATTATTATCATTGAATTATTATTATGATTATTATTATCATTATTATTGAATTATTATTAGTATTTTTATCATCAAATTATTGTTTTAGATTTTTGTTGAAGTTGTTTAGAATCATTGAGAAAGGCTGACGGAAAGGACCAAAACATAGAGTCATCTGAGGCTGCCTTGTTTGCCATACCGGACCTGTTTCATATTTTCGGCCATCACACCTACCCGAAGGTCTCTCTTCTTACTCTCGTCAGCAAGTCTAAAGATGTAAGCTGTTATTATCACTAAAACAAGCGGAGCCGATGAGAAACCATAGACAACGAAAGAGCAACCATTAATTAACAAATTGTCTGGAGATGGATCTGGTCACTAGTGACCGTCACCCACCCTGAGACCCTGCCCAGTGCCCAGCCCCAACTCCAGAGGATTATCATTGGCTGACGGACAGTGAGGCCGAGTGAGTGACCGCTTTGTCCATTCTCTGTCCCTAAACTAACAACAGCTGTGCTGCTGCCCGCGATGGCTGGACCAGTGGGTTACATCATCTTTCGGACACTCAACTAGCCCTGGGGGATTGGGGATGGTAAGCAAAGCACAATAAATAGGCCATTTCGAAATTGCCTATTAGCGCTTCGAGCCTAGTGTTTACAAGATAAAGCGCGTTAAAAGAACCGTGTATTATTATCATGAGGTATTATTCGAATGACAAGTGGACACACAGACAACAAAACAAACTTCGGAAAAACGCGCGCGCACAAAAAAAACCACACACAAACAAACAACAAAAACAGAAACAAAAACAACAAACAACACACACACACACATACAAACACACAGATAAACAATAAAACAGGATCGAATTTGCATTTAGTCAAATACTCACAACAATGCCCGTATTGTGCTAACACACGCGAATGTGTGTATATTTGTGTCTTTGGAAAGAGTGAAAAACTGCACACTTATAATGTTGCTGGCAGTGGCATGTTGCGATTATGACGTCAAAGGTACTTGGTCTAATATGACAGTCTATACACCACTCACACACCCAACCGTAAAACATCGCTGTCATATCAGAAACACGCAAACATCAACACTTCTACAACATAATCAAATCCTAAGGTACTCATAAACAACGACCTAATAATTGGTGAAACAAAGGGAGTGGTTGACAGGCCAGTATTGAAGGACAAAGACAAAACAAGACACACACAAAAGCGACGTTTCGGCTCTAGGCCTTCATGAGGACAAAGACGACGGATAACTATTGGACGGAGAGCATAGAAAGATGCAAATAAAACAGTGACAAAAATGAAAAAAGAGAAAGACTTAGCCGATTCCTGGAGCGACCTGATAGATCAACGGAGCCGGGGGCTGGAAGCCAGTACAGGGAATCTAGATAGTTCAAAGACATTAGAAGATGATGTCTTTGAAATAGTTTACAAGACATCCAATATAGAAGTTCTGAATTTCATCATAAGTTTTACTAGATAGGTTTCATTGTTTCATCATCGTCTTTCATGTCATTTTCACTACCACCCATTATGATCCATGATTTAGGCCACAATACCAACTTTGATGATGGTCAGATAGTCAAGAAGTTAGTGTGGTCAGGTTTCCCAGTGCCCTGTTGTCGTGCCGCCCAGACACGGTCGGATTTTGGCCAAAAACATTTCTTCAATGACTGAAAGGTCGGGAGCAAGCACTGAAGATTATCAACAAAAAAAATATTGTTTTGTTCCCAGTGTATGAATAAATTTTATACTCTGCTTTTGATAATCCCAAAACAACATTAAAGCAGCAACCAGAAGCCATGCAATGTGAAAAAGTCCTTAGGTGGTCGGAAATACCATACAGTATGCCCAGTTTAGAGATTGTTGTCCACTAAAAACATGAAGAAAGTACCAACAGAGTTGAGAGCGGAATCGTAAAAATGTGTATGTCGTCATCAGTATTCCGTATGTTTTTAATACTATCACAATGCTTACAAAAAATTTCACCCGACATATCAGTCTAGTCTAGCTATTTATACTTAGACATTGGATTTTGAACAGAACATGTTACCGTAGGTTAGATATATCTATAGTTTCTGTTATAATCTGTAGGCCTAATATAACGAATATCTTGGTTTGCGCACCCTCTTATAGATATCATATCGGACTGCGCTGCATCAATTATCGCAAATGATTGAACTACCATGGCCCAAAATTGTGTTTAATGTCTTTAGTGTTTAGTTTGGTATTGAGAGAGGATAAAAATGTATAGGGAAAATATCTATAGTCTAGAAGCTAGATTTATTTCCAGACAGTCTAAACGGATCAATATCTAACAGCTCGGCAAGCTAATCAAAATCACACACACTGACGTACAAAGACTTGAGGTCACGTGATACACGATGATGGCGGCCATGTTGAGTGGCTATAATGGCCCCGGCACTGGGCGACTCGACTTTTTCGTGAGTCATTGAACCGTGTAGTTTTCTTGTCTTAGTCCAGAGAAAGCCAAAATGTTTCGGAAATAGATAGAAGGAAGTGTCATTAGTAAATTTGTCTCTTGAAAATTCCCTTAGAATTCATTCCATGCTCTAAAAGGCCCACAGCAATCAGGTAAGATCCAGAGTTTCGTCTGCTCTTTTTGTCCTGCTTACGACGAGGAGCTGAATGTTTACAAAGGCAACGGCATATGTTTGATGTGAACAAAGAAACAGCTCGTTGTCGAAGTGTTAAATTTTTTGACTAAATGTGTGAAAAATGAGTTTATGCTAATGTTAGATGTTCTTTTCAGGTGGTATTAGAGACATATGAGTCCTAGATACATCATCGATCTTTGTTCAAACATGGAAATGAAAGAAACGAATTCAGTCCTTAGCCAAACAAAGAGCTTGGGAAGCTTTGTAACACAGAGGACGTTGTAACAAAGATATCTAGACTAAGTGTGGATATTTATCAGAATGTGTTTGTACTCATGGTCATAATGAGTAGTTATCAATGATATTCATGAAGGTATGTTCTTGTTTAAAGTCTTAAATTTGTTTTTATTGTAGAAAATCCACTTTTAGACTATGAATGCTATCTCTCTTTCTCTACTGAAGGATATCTAGGTCTAGAGTGTGTCAATTGCCTCCTCATCTAGTAGAAGTTAGAAGTGTAAAGTCAAGAGTTAAAACAAGCATTGTGTTACAAAACATGAAATGATGTGAAAATTTACATTTTTTAAAGATGACATCACTTTTAATGATAGACCCAGTTAGTCAAGCTAAATACTGTTCATTGGAGTTATGGAAAGAAGACAAGGTCCTTCATCTTAGGGTCTTGACATTAAAACATCTAAAACATCAGGGTTTTTTTCTAATTTTATGGGAATGTATCAAAGATACAATGTCAAATGTAATGAATGTTTTCAAGCTATATATCAAGTTTTAATAGAGGCCTATTTTTGTAGAGACTTTTGGGTCTTCAAACAGATCAGAACCACATATCTAGATCTAGCCTACTGATGAATTGGAGGGAATATTTTCACTTCTGCATGGCTCTTTATGACCATTGACAGCTGCACTATTTGTATTCTCAACTATGAATGACATTCTCAGTCTCAGGAAAATTTTGTCAAAGTATTCAACAATGACTCTAAATTTAAACAGGTTTGCTATCATGTCCTATGCTATCCAGAAAAGGTAGAACTAGGTCTAGGATAATTAAGATAACAAAGACACTTTTAGAGGGTGGAAATTGGCTAGTCAATTGGATGGAGAAGATATTTACAAAATGTTTAACGTTACTGGATTGCAAGGTGTGTGTGCCTTATTTACTCGATTTTTTTTCTTAAAAAGCTTTTTGGTAATTTTATCTGCAAAGTTAATCATTGCCCAAAGTTATTAAGATTATAAGTTTATAAGGAGAACAGCCAGACTTTGACCTTGTTAGAGGCATTTCATTGAATTACCAGGGGGAAAAATGTCTCTCAAAATAATTGACAAGAAAGTAACATCAATTTACAGAGCCCTTCTGGGGAGAGGGGGGGGGGGGCGGCTGGGAAATCCCCTCATAATCACATAGGAGTGAGGATCACACAAACTGATGATAGCTACCATCTATTATTGAAATTGTATTTTGGTCCAGGGAGACACAGAATATTCCACCATCATATGTTGTAAGAAAGTAAACAGTCCTTCTAGATAGCAAATGACCCTGTTGTTCTGAACCCATGCGTAAAACATTGGTGATCATGACCACAAGTGTGTTAGTACACCAGACAGGGCAAGGACTGAGCTAATAGATACAAGACAGCTGTGTGCGTGTTTGCTTGATAAGAGAGCACTAGAGAGGTTGCTTGAAAAGTGAGACAATAGCTTAAGCCAAAGAAAAAAAAACATCCACAGCAACAGCCTGCAACAATCTGTAAATAGTTATATATATATATAAAATAAAGAATTTTTTAGGAAGAAGCTAGTCATACTTATGCATGGTTTGTGTCAAGTTCTGCGTATACTTAACAAAAACTACATTTTCAGGTTAGCCAAACTTTATATGTATACTTATTGACCAATATCCTTGTCGTTTAGCACAAAACTTTTGTAGGGTTTTTTTTTATCAATCAGTAGTCAGTAGTGGTTGGGATTTATTGAGACATGGTTATCAGCTGCTTCTCCTTTTATAAAGAAAAGGAAGGTTAGTCGACTTATACAATGAAAGGAAAGTTGTAAAATATCAATTGCGAATTGTCTATTTTCTCATTTAAGTAAGATAGACGGTACACTCCAACATTCTTATACTTATATGTATACCGTCATTTGGTGTATTGGTAAGATACATACTGTATGATCTCTAGTCAACCATGGGTACTTTTTTGTTTTAGGGAAAGTACTATTGAGTCTTTCATTTGCAGCACAATATTAGGCGGGGAGGATATTTGCAGAGTAATTTTGTAACTTTTCCTTTGCCCCTACCACTGTACTCCTAGGAGTATTGTGTTGTGGTCATAATATTAAAATTTACAAGTAATTTTTCAGCATTGTATGTGTTTGTCAATGATGGCTGTTTAACTCTAACACAGATGAAGTGACATGCCGCAGGGAAATGTCACATGCAAGGGTTGTTGTCTTTTTATGTGTAACAGTCAATTAAAAGTTAATGTTAATTAGAATTGAATCAAATTCTTTTCTTGATTTTTCTGTTACCATTATCAGGGATGGATACTTTAGTTTTCTGCTCTGTGAGCAGTGACATGTCTAATCAACCATTTCCCATGAACAAAATCCAAGGACACATTTTTTGTTAATGATATGAAATGATTTATTTAAGTCTTTGTACATTTCAAGGTTAGTTAGTGATGAGAAAATTATGTTTCACATTTGTTTTTTTAATGATCAGAATCTTTCCATTTTCTTTTCAGTTTTCTTTTTTTCTTCTTATTATTTTGCTTTTATGTCAGGGGTGATGGTGAGGGCGTTAGAAATTCATTGTAGAAATGTTAACTTATCTCAAATGTTTTCCTGTAGTAGTCTTTGTTCTTAGACACATTTTTTATAAAAAGACATCTGATTGTTTATTTTTCTTCTCCAGAAAATCATTGGACAGCTAAATCATCGCAACAGACTCAGATTGATGAAACACAGGCGGCAACATTGACGGCCGACCCTCCTTCCTGCATTGTTTCTCTGGATCTTGTGGAGACCTGAAGAAAGTTGATGAGATTCTGTTTTCTGTTTTCCCTAAAGCTGTTGGATGGAGGGAATACCTGTGCTTTAGATTGTGTTGTTTTACATTTGTAGTCTGTTCTGGTACCTTTTTGGATGCCTCTGTGTTTGCCAACTTTTTCCAAGATAGGGGGTGTCCGTCATCAAAGGATGAACATGGGGCAGAAGGTCTCAGGGGGAATAAAAACCATCTCCAGTGCCAGGGAGCCCACGTACAAAGCAACAAATCGTGAACCAGCCTATAACCCAGACTTTCAAAAACCCAGTCGTCTTGATGCTCTACTTGATATGCCTGCATCTACAAGAGAAGTACAAATTAAGCATGCTTGGAATGCTGACGACCGATCTCTAAATATTTTTGTGAAGGATGATGACCAAATGACATTTCACCGCCACCCTGTGGCGCAAAGTACAGACTGTATTCGTGGCCGTTTTGGCTATACCCGAGGACTTCATGTGTGGGAAATTTTCTGGAGTACCCGCCAACGAGGCACCCACGCTGTTGTAGGTGTGGCTACTTGTGACGCTCCTCTACATTGTGTAGGCTATCAAAGTCTTGTTGGCAGCAACAAAGAATCATGGGGTTGGGATTTGGGTAGGAACAAACTGTATCATGACATGAAAAACACGCCCGGTATAACTTACCCAACATTGCTGAATTTTGATGAAAACTTTGTGGTTCCAGATAGTTTTCTAGTCGTTCTAGACATGGATGAGGGGACGCTTAGTTTTGTTGTGGATGGACAGTATTTGGGTGTGGCGTTCCGAGGGCTCAAGGGCAAAAAACTCTATCCCATTGTCAGTGCTGTGTGGGGACACTGTGAAATCACTATGAAATACATTGGAGGACTTGATCGTAAGTCATGGCAGTTGTCATTTTGCAGAATATTTGATGTTTGCTTTTGTCTCAATATGATTGGATGGGGTTTTTATTCACATTGGGTTCAATGTATCTTATAGATAGATGTTAGCACATGTCTCATACATTTTTATTTTCCTTAAAACCAATGAAACTGATCTGTGATTATAAAATTTATTAGATATTTCGTGTATGATTGGCATGGTGTTAAAATATTGGATAGATTTTGAAATCAGTGTGAAAATGGTAAAAGTTAAGATGATTAAATATTAATTTCAAAGCCATAGCGGATATTTGCCTAGGATCTTCATTTTTGAATGATCACAGTTTACGTTGTCATGAAAGAGGCAATATGAACTGAAAGTTATGGAATCAACATTTACCTTTTTCTTTTGAACACATGGATGGAGTGAATTGCACTAGAACGTCGCAGAGCACATCTGGGCGGATGGAAGGTGTTGTATAGGTTAATGTTATTAGAGCTAGTATCACAACACACATCATTTTAATGTGTTTTCTCTTTTCTCTTTTTCCTCAGCTGAGCCGTTGCCCTTGATGGATATATGTCGGAGAACAATTCGTAGTCAGTTGGGTCGGAATCGCCTACAGGACACCCACTCGCTTCCCATTCCCAGCTCTCTCAAACAGTATCTGCTGTACCAGTCCTAGCACTCGTCGTCTATCCATCCATCCACTCATCCATCCATCCATCCAGTCGTCTTGTCTCTCCCCCATGCATCTCATCCCACATCTTACATGGCTCACCATTAGATATTGTCACGTTCCACACAATCAGTTCACTTTTTATCATATTCAATTCCAAATGTGAACAAAAGTACGACACAAACTTCCTCCACAACATGCTCTGGTCACCTCTATGTCTTCACAGTTGGTGCCAAATGGACGACTAACTGATGTTGCTCATACCGAAGAAAATATTTGTAGATAGAAAATGTGTGAAACCACTTTGTTTTATCCAAGGTTTGAAGTGGGATGGGAATTGATAGTGTTACAAGTTGGTGATATGAAGGTTTGAATGGCGGAGAAGTTGTGTCAATAGATGGCAGCAGTGGTTGTCAAATACTTATGTTACAATTCTTTGGGTCTGTTTTTTTAATCAATGATTTTTAAATTGTAAACAAATATCACTAACATTTCATTTTATGTAAAGAAACATTTGCAATATGAAATCAATTTCAGATGTTTTTAGATATTATGACCTCTTCTGATAAATGTAGATAGGCCTACTATGGTTTACATTTTAAAGAGTTTTTAAATGATAGATAATTGATTTGATTTGTAAATATTAAGATTGTATGCTGGATTCAAAGTGTTCCTGAGCTATTAGTGGGCTATTTTATTCTGTAGCGTAGTTGCAATGTGTGCTATGCCATTAATGTTAACATCCTCAATGAACAGTTGCTGCTAACCATAACTCATTTATCATAATTAGACAAATGATTGTACAAGTGGATACCACACTCAATTATCTCTGAGAAGATGTCATTTTTTAAGGAATTTCACATTTTTAGTCTTGCTCTTTTAAATGGAAATATATGTAAACTAATTGTGGGATTTAGAATAATTTTTTTTCTTTTCTCTCTGCCGACATAAATCAGGGTCTTTATATAATGGAATAAATTGTAAATTGGATAGAATTTTTTCTTTTAGGCAGAACTCAAACGGTGATAGTTAATGGAATAGAATTGAATGAAGTACCTGTAAGATCAGGGATGCCGCAGGGTACAGTTTTAGTCCCATTGCTCTTTCTCATTTACATAAACGATATCAATAAAGATTAAACACCAGGGACTGAACTAAGATTATTTGCAGATGCCAATTTTTTATACAGAAGAATAGGCGATAAAAATGATTGTAAAATTTTACAAGACGATCTCAACTCTTTGAAGAAGTGGGAGAAAAAATGGAAAATGGAATTTCATCCAGAAAAATGCCAAGTGCTAAAAATAACAAACAAATTAAACGAAATACAAGAAAAATACTTTATTCACGACAAAATGGCAAAAGAAACGAATAATGCAAAATATCTAGGAGTAGTAATTGACAGTTAACTGCAATGGAAAGAGCAGAGCAATACAGTGTGTAAAAAGGCAAACGCTATTCTTGCTTTTCTTAAACATAATACATCCAACTGTCCAAAATATATTAAAGAAAAAGGCTATAAAACATTTGTAAAATCTATACTCGATTATCGTTGCACGGTTTGGGATCCACACCGTAAAAATCAAATAGAAAAAATTGACAAAGTGCAAAAGAAGCTCGATATGTAACTTATAATTACTCCTTGATTACAGGTTTAAAAAATGTCAATATGAAGAACTTAGGGTGGTTACCGCTCCAAGAGGAGAGGGCCAGGACTAAGATAACAATATTTTACAAAGGGCTAAACAGACTTATAGAAATACCAATTGACCAATACCAGCGAAGTTTGAGTCAGAGACAAACTAGACAATCAGGCTATGAGATATTTAATCTACCTCGATCTAATAGTGAAAGTCATCTTCATTCCTACTTTCCTAGCACTATAAGGTTATGGAACAGCTTGCCAACAACCGTTAAGCTCATGAACAACATGGAAACCTTTGAAAATACTCTTCATCATATAACTTTAAGAAAGACCCAATAAGTTATTGTATTAAATTAAAAAACAAGAAAAAATATTCAAAACGCTTTAAGAGTTTAAGAGGTCTGTAATCGACCACGTTGAAATGCGCGCTGGCAGTAATACTCAGCCTTTGTTATGACCAGTAAATACCAAAATCACATTGTGTTTGAAATCCTTTTATAATGTGTTATTTCTAAGTCTGGGAAAAGTAAACTTGATTTGATTAACTGTCTGATAATTGTATCTTATGGATAAGTGACTACGCAAAAGAGTATTTTATTTTCTAAGACGACAATGTCCAGCGTATTATTATTCTTTTCACTTCACTTTCAGACGAGATGAAAATAACAGTGCAATATTTTATGATGTTTTTATGTCATTTGTTCAATTCTAACTCTTTTCGTTAAGCAACGCATTGTTTCCTTAAATGCATGGTACTGTGCTCTTCTACACACCTGTTTTTACTCTCACTGACAAAGAGTGTCATATATATTCTAATGTGTTCAATGAAGGCTTCTCTGAAGTGAATAGAAAGTTTGGGAGGACAATGCCATGTTACAGGATATATATGACTTTTTATCCTTTGATGATGAAGGTTAAGTATGTGCTCTGATGCCTTTTAATTTGTGTATCTCTGTTCCTAACTACTCTCAGGGGTGTGTCAGACTATCCCTGGACTGATATATTTCTCATTATCCTTTTTATTTGTGTTCTTATAATTTTTGCGCAATTTTTATCTTTGTTTTTTTTTATCAAGTAAAATTAAGTTGATTGATGTGACATTTTATCAGGGTTCAGCTTCCAATCTAGTCCATGTGTGTGTTTTTTGTTTGTTTTTTATTGTTTGCTTTTTTCCTTTTTGTTTTCTTTTCCTTTTTGTTTTCTTTTCTTTCTCAAGTCATCCATGGACTGTGGAGTTCTCCTTTGACTCTTGCTTTACTAAATGAAAAAAATGAATGTATGTATATACAAGGAAAACAAATTGTGAGGTTGTTATTTTATTTTTTAGGCTGTCTGGTATTTTGTGTGAGTGTTGTATTATTGTATTGTGTCAGTAGATTAAAAGAGGAATGTGTGTATTTTTGTTTCATTTTCTGCCTGTTTCGATTGTTGATAATAAGTATTAGGATATCCAGTCACTCAGAAATAAAACAAAACAAAACAAAAAAAGCTAACACTGGTGGCTTAAGTATTCTCTCTTGTTATCACTAATTTGATTGATTGCTGTAATTGATTTTTATCAGTTCACGATAACAGCTTGTTAGTGATTCTGATTATTTGGGGTAGTGACATTGTCAGCCTTTTATTTCTCTGTTTTCCTCAGAGAACATTTTTTATTCAAGATATACAATTCCTTGTTCTTACGGTACCTCTTTCACTCCCAACCACCAATCAATACGAATTAGCTGTGCGTAGGTCAACATATCATTTATGCTGAGTGTAGAACATTTTATTTTATTATAATTCTTACTGCTTTGCAGGCAAACTTGACTGATTTTAAGCATGTTGTATGTGCGTGTGTGTGTGTTCTATCGATGTGTGTCATTGGACCACTTTGGATAGCGAGTGTGGGGCATAGCATGGCGTGCATGTTTATGTCAGTAAAGTCAAAAATTTCATGCAGTAAGTATAGCTGGTTGTGCAATATTTCTATTTTACTTTGATGACATGAAATACTTTATGACTGCTTTAATTATATCTTAAACTTTTTTTTTTTTTTTTTTTTTTTTTTTTTTAATATTAATCTTCAGCAAATTTTACCCTCATGTTGACTCCCACCTGTTGAAAATAACAATGATAATAATAGTCTTTGCATTTCTAATCCATCATTCTGCATTTTAGCTATGAGATTATCATTATTTGTTCACTTTTTGCACTAAGTATTTTTTGTTTTGTCATCTGTGGATTAAAGCTTTGGTTTTTCAGGTACGTACCTGGCTTTATTTTGTGGAGATTTTTGTTTATGGACAGTGTACGATAGAGGACTTCCAGTGTGAGAAATGCCGCTCGCTATTCATAGAAAGTGAAGTATTTTCTCAGGACTTGGTCTGGTGGAAGCTGTTTTAATATGTTTCTAAATGCAAATGTGTTTGGGTTTTTGTATTTTGTTTTCTTTGTTGTTCTAATTTACATAGTAAGGTTGTTGTGGTGTTTTGTTTTACGGTTTTGAGAAATCCAGCAAGGACTAAATGCTTGAATTGAGCAATTGCTGTTGAAGTTAGGCACGCCTTAGTGTGGAGAATAACCGCTGCATTGTTCAAACATCTATCATGATTTTATTGTAATTGTCCTTTGCCAACCCTCAACCTTCATGGTGAGACTGACTGAGATGTGTGAAATATATCCATGCCTGCAGAGTACATGCAATCATTGCTGTGTGAATGTTCATACATTTGGTGTCTGAGTCCTCATAAACTGGGAGCCATGAATGCGCAAAGTAGGGGATGACTGGATGAATGTGTAATAGTACTGAATCAATTTGGTGAATTGTGTGTGTTGGTTAGACTGGGGGAGGGTGTTGGAGAAAATTGAAAATGTTTACGTATGTGTATAATGGATTCATTGATTCTCTAGGTATTGATGTATGTGTGTATTTTGTTGGAAAAAGTACAATAGTATTTTGAAAAAAAAAAAAGTCACTGACCAAATCTTCGCAATGCTACTACAAAACTTGTTTCTCTATTTGAATTTGGCAAAAGCTATGCTTTACGATAACTATTTGAATCAAATCTTTATTATATTGTGTCTTACGTAAGGTTTTGGCCAACAATAATAAAACCACTTTAAAGAGTTCATGACACCAACAATATGTGGGGTACCATGGTAAGATGAAGATCAGAAGTGTCACATTGTATATAACGTGGAAACAAAGTAATTTGAAAGGTTAGCATGCTAAGCATTCTTTGTGTTATTGATGTCTTCATAGGTTTTATAACTACAAAGGGGAGATGTCAGCTCAGAAGAATTAAGACTTTTTCAGAGGTTGTCTTACGTGTGTGCACTTGGTCTTTGCTGGGGCAGAGTAGTTTGGATGAGTAGTATGTGAAACATTAACCCTTTCACTGCAACCATCGCAGTCTGATTCTAACCAATAACATACAAAAGCTTAATGAAATTCAGGCTTTTGGCACATGTCAGTTCACTGAAATCTGATTTATCTGATATAAGTACACATACATTTTCAAGATTTTGCATATTTCAGTTCGGTTAGAATCATACCTCGCGGTGAAAGGGTTAAAAACAAATATTGAAGAAAGTGACATATGAAGTTTTGATTTTACCCTTGTACCCTTGGTGAAATGTTTGCTTGCACATTGATTGTATGTGAATGTTAATTAGCATGATGATGATAATGTCAAACAATGTTCGGCTGATTGTGATTCCTTATGGTTGGTGCATTAGTCTAGTTGTTTGTAAAATTTGATCTCTGTGTTTGCACTGGGCTGTGTTACCCCAGAATCATATCAAATTCTTTCTCATTTTCGGATACATATTCTACCACAAATATGTTGCTGTATTATCCCTATTAAGGGCACTGTGTGCTTAGAAAATAGACTCGAAAAGAGTATTCATAATTGTTACAAAGATGAAGAAGAAAATATGCATTAAGACGAGGGGCTGAAAATAAACCACCCCATCAGACAATACTATAACAAAAAGACACTTTGTGTATTTTTGTGGATGGATTTATGGTACACTTGATGGACTGTCACTGTCATCAAGTGTGTGATAGTGATAGAGACGTTTGTCGTATAAATTGCCTTTAGTGTGTTGTGGTAGTGTGTCATAGCGTAAAAAAAAAAAGCATTTGGACACTGTTTGTTTTTTAATATCTAGCAGAAAGCATTTTTATAGATGAGATCTAGGAAGATTTTTTTAATGCACATCTCAAAGCTATGTATGTGTTGATAATTAATTACTTCCCTGATTGGGATGTGCTAGATAGGTGGGGTGCCTTCATAAGGATAATATGGTAGTTACTAGGTGTGTAGACTGAATGTGTTGTGTCAAAATATTGTAATCAGAATGGCAAGATTTCTCTCATAAGGAATTGTGCATCATTATCCAAAAGGGAAAAAAAAAAAAAGAACTAGTGGTTGGTTGTTGACTGCTACTTCAATCTTTTCTTCCTTTTCCAGCACTCTCCTTTGTGCTATTTTAACCCTTTCACCGCGGGATAGGCTTCAAACCCAGCTAGCGGGCGGTTGGCGGGCGCCTCTGGTGGGCGCTACTTCTGTTTCTTATCTTTTGGATTTATCTGTCATCTTACTTT
>JAUEKZ010140756.1:0-12386 GCA_031471865.1 Melibe leonina | reverse complement strand
CGCGCGCACGCACATACGCACTCACCCACCCACCCACCCACCCCCCCCCCCCCCCACCCACCACACACACACATATCTTTACTGGACTGTAAGAATAGCTCCAAGAACCGATTTCACGGTCCTGTAAGAATAGCCACTGCGATCGAGAAATCTGAAAGCACGCCAAAGTGATTTTCCTGACGCTTCAAAAAGATAAATTTAGACCAATAGCTCAGGGCTTGAAATCTCTTCACCTTTTGATTGGTCTTCAAAGGCCGGAGATCATAGAAATTCTTAGCCCAAGTCCGGATGTTACAAAATTTTTCATTGGTTAGATACTTATTCAGCAGTGACGATCAACGTAAAATAAATTTATAAGATCAATATAAATATTAAAAGATAGAAAATAATGATCAAATAATATAGTTATATCTTTTTCTGTACCATTTGATAATAGAATCTAATGGATAGCTTTATAAATCTTGAAAATGTTGTCCTCAAGTCGTTACTAAAAATAGAATATCGAATCAAATTCGCTCTTTTATAAAGCTTCTTGGATTTTCATCTCACAAAATGAAAGATGTCGAGTAGTACTGTATTCTAGTCAATTTTTTATATTGGCTTTGTTTGGATTTATTCTTTTCTTGTATCCAAGAGGTAAGTGTTGATTAATCTAATATTATGTAGTTCAGTCATTCTGGTGTGGTTTAGAGTCATTTCTGTGTGGTATTTGAAATTTTTATTCACGACTTGATCTTGTTCAGAACCTCACCACTCAAACTGGAAATTGGTGTCTCTTTGTAAAGAAAACAAACTTCGACAGAAATGGCGTTCAAGTGCAATCTTGGTATTATCCAAGACTATCTTTCATTTGTCATGGGTAATCTTGACACAAAGAACGAATTTATCATCCTTTGTTCTTTCTCGCCATTATTCTGAAGACTCTTTTCTTTCCGCGCTTGAGAGGCCGATTTCAATTGTTTATGTTATCAACACCCACAGACTGTTATCGTAGCTACCATGTGAGCGTCTGTATTCCATTGTTCTTCTGATGCTGTTGCCCTTTTATCGGCAAATCAGTGAAAGTTTGAATTTTATTGGCACTTAATCAGAGTTGATTCTAAAATTTTGAAAGTGGACCATTTATCACCATGACAAGAGGGGTTTTGTTCTCTGAGATAAACAGTCTCTTTCTAGACATAGAGAACATTCACAATCCTTCCAAGGGTATGATCTGGTTCCATTCCCAATTTTGTGGAAAATCTTTCTGGTTATAACCTTTGGAGCAAACTGTGCTTGTATGCCCCATGATATTTATTGTGTTTAATCAAACTGTACAGTTAAGGTCGGGGGCACCCCATATTCGACTCAAACCTTGTTAACTGTTTCCGATTACTGCCATACTCACTTTACAATTTTTTCCAATGTCTTAATATCTTAATCATCTCCTTGTTGCCCTTTTTTGAGAGATAATTTTTTCTTTGTATCAAATTGATCTCTCGCTGAAACGTCCCTGGCTGTGTGAAAATCAGGCTATTCTTCTTGCGTACCCCTGGGTGCTGAGACCTTAGTAATTGAAAGCGCCTTGAATCTCTCTCAAAAACGAAGTTACGACAGTGCACGGTCTGGTCCTCATGACTGCCATCCAGTCATGGTTAAGCGCAGCCGTGATGAATTGGCAGTTTTGATTCTCCTCCCCTATCATTCTCGCAACATTAATTTTGATGCCCTCTCCATTACATACTAGACTGATTTCGGAGTCAACCAATGCAAGGTTCTACCACTGCCAGCCCTATTAACTATTATTCATACATTGCACACAAATCACTCATCCTCCCCATGTTTTCACCCATCCCACAGAGCGAGCGATGTACTGTTCCATTTTGTTAGTGTGTGTGTGTATTTTGCTACCTCTAATGCTGAGACTGAAATTATGACAAACTGGTCATCTGTTTTCTTTCATGAACTTTATAACATTTTTACCAATGCATGCAATGCCGTCATTCCCTTGAAAGAAAATGATTTTATTTACTATGCCCTAGACTGAAACTGTACAGACTTCTTTGCTTACAACTCTTGCTACTTGTAGGTTTGTTTCGATTACATAAAATGTTATTATTGACAGACAGCTTCTTCTTTCAGCAGCTCAGACTGCAATTTGTATCACCATTCTTTTATAAATATGCCGCCAACTTAATTTTAACCCCACACTTGGCGGTGTAACACAGTTTGAGCATATTATGAACAGCTCTCCATACCACCTAATGATCACAACTGTCAATTGCTTTTAACTAAGTTATCTGTTCATCGATTAGTAAATTTGATGCACTGTGGCCTCCCAGAGAGTTGTAGTGACCCTCCTAAGGTTTGTTGTTCTTGCACGGGGCCGGCCTCAGTGATCTATATTAGGGGCATTCACTCTAGATTAGATATTTTGCATAAAGTAAGTTCAGGGATTCAAACAGTTATAAATAATTTTTGAGTTTCTCCCTTGATTATCCTGACTGTTTTTTTGTATAAGTATTGGAAAGCTCTCTTTAGACCATCTTCAGACATGAGCTTTACCCTCCCTAATAACAAGGTCTGTGAAATGTCAAAAATGAAAATATGTGCATCTTGATTAAGCGTGTGACTGGTTTAAGTAAACAATTTTATATAAATAACTAGCCAGGGAAAATAGGATCAGGGTGAAAATTTGGCTTGCGCAATCAGGCTTGGGAGAATTTTCGCACTATAAGCTGGCCTGGATAGGGTCATAGACGTGATTATAGAAATGTCAGCAACAGAACTAGGCATAGGAATGGTCTAAGTAAAAAAAAAAGTTTGCATCTTAATTTTATACTACACTTAAAATTGATTTTTCTAGAGCTAATGTAATGCTACTTTTACTCTTTGTCAATTGACACTACCTATTTGAAGGTAGAGCGATTATGATTATCATGAGCCCTGGTTTCACAGTCTTTTATTGTTTTAAAATTTATTGCTCATAGTTATTGAAGATCCTTCACCTCAATTCCTTTCCTAATTACAAGGACTGGCTATAAATTAGTTTGTGTTATATGATACTAGTTTTATCAGACTTTATCAACCAAAGCTGTATTGTTCCAGCAAAAATATAATAGTCAATATAGTTTGTTGTTCGTTTGCAATGATTTGTTTTGGTGTTTATTCTTTTCATTTTTTATTTCCTTTCAGTACCATGTGTACCCTCTCCAATTCGATGTACAGATATAATGCATAACACGTGATACAGGCGCCTCTTCTATTCAGGTAAGGAAAGAGATTTCCTAGCATTTATAATAAGACCTAAATTTTTTCACAGTATGAAACAGACTTTATGCTCCAAGGAGGAGCATTTACATTCCTTATTTCTTGTCCTCACAGACTCCTTGTCCTAAACCCATTGTGATCTCCTTGATTGTTATTTTTTAATTTCATGAATGGATGGATCTCTTTGCAAAAATTTGTTAGCAAGGACCAGTGAATCTATGTTTGACCATTGTAATTTAAAAACCTTTCGTTTCTTTAATCAAATAAAAATCTTGGTGTGGTAATCATCTGGCCTGCTAACACCCTTTGGTCACTTGGAGTCACTGATTTTTCAAGTGTGTTTTTTTTTTGTTAGGGAACCTGTGCACTGATTTGTTGGTGTGTTTTTAAGGGGGAAAAAACAACAATGGGGAAATCATATTTTTCCAAGTACGAGCTTTTTTTTAGATAAAGATCAAGGGGATTTTCTCATTAAATTTTAGTCTATCAAGACATTGAAGGTTGCAAACACAAAAAGAGAACATGCGTTGATTGCAAAGTGTCAAAATTGGAAGAGTTCGTATTCTTAAACTATGCAAAGCTATGCTTCAATTGTAAAGAGGTTCATTTTGCTAAAATATAAAAGTATGTATTGAATTTGGAACTGCAATATGAAAAAAATTTGACTGATCACTGAAGTTTGTTGGCAAGTCTGTCATATTTACATTTTCTTCAGGACTTTGATGTGGAAGGGTGAGAGTTATCTTAGAATTTGTAGAGACCTAGAGAATGACCAAAGAAATTATGGCAGGAGACAATAACAAATAGCAAATAGAGGTCTTCAATTCCAGGAGGTAAAAAGAATTTAACAAGGATGAAGATAAAATGGCAAAAGTTAGTGAATAACGGCTAAACCTTACACCAAACAATATTTAAAAAACACAGAATGATAAAGAAAAAAGGAAAAAGCTTTTGTTTTATTTGGTGATTTGTTTTGTATGCACTTGATGACACATTCGTCATTTATGTTGATGCTAGTTTATTTGTCTAAAAGGGAGATTTAACTCTGTAGAAGGTAATAAACCTGGTTATTTGGTTTCTGAAATCTTTGCTGCCGTAATGTTACTGTCTTGACTGATTTTTTGATTGATCTGATAGTCAGTCGTTTTGTTCTTGAAATCTGTTTTACGTTCATTTCAACGAAAGGAAAATTAAGTTCCTTGTGATCCATCTACCTCACCTTTGCATATATAGCAAAGTGAGAGGAATTATTACCTTCTGTACAGGACACACGCAAGGCATTATTATGACAACGAGAGGTAGTGGATGGCCTGACTGAATTTAGTTTATTTTGATCTTTTGTCCCGTTTGTCTTGACAAAGACCTTTGGTCGAAACGTCGCTTGTCTTGTCTTTGTAACTATATATGGGCCTTTATTCACTCCTCTTGTTTCACCTTCGATAACCACTGGCCTAGCGATCCCCTCTCTTTTACACTAAACAGGGATGCTTGGGGACTGACCCTGCAGACTGCTTGTTGTCAAACCGTTACCAAGGGAATACTTGAATTAAATGTGAGCGTGTGGGTGAAGGAATAGTTGAAGCTTTGACAACTGGGACTCCAGTATTTGTTCTCAACCTCGTAGTCCTTCATATTAAATATATTTGTTATTTATAAAACAAGATGTTTTTCCCTTTCAGACTGAAGCCAGCAACATGGCAGAAGAGCCAATGCTTGGGCTTTTTGATGGAGACACCAATTTTCTAGATGAACTGGCTGGACCGTCGGCAGACATTGGTGGCTCTGGAATGGTTGGAGGGATGCCAGGGCCCCAGGGGGTTTCAGGCTTAACGCAGACCATGCAGCAAGGCGCTCAGATGTCTCAGGGAGGACAAATGTCTCAAGGTGGGCTAAGATTGCTCTAAAAAAGCATTAGTTAATTTCTGTTGTTGGTCTGTTGATATTTCAATCATCTGTCAGTATTTACCTTCTTTGAATGAAAATAAAAGAGGGAAGAATTGTAAATGTGAGATATTTCTCAGATTTTATTCTTTTAAAATCTTAAATTGCAAAGTGTCTAAAGATCTTGTTTTTTTTTGTTTTTTTGATATTTTAAAACTTATCAAGGACTGCTTATTATATCCTCACAGGCATGATGATGGGCAGCCAGCAAATGGTCCCAAACCAGATGAGTGGCTCATATCACATGGGGATGGGTCAAGACCCTGGGGGCTACCAAGGGATGCAGTCTGCAGCTTCCCAGCCGAATATGATGGGCCATCACCAGTATGGGACAGATCAGTACAGTCAGTACGGGTCTGCCATGCCAAAAATGGGTCATAGCCAGAGTATGATGATGCAGCCCGCTGGTGCCATGCAGCAACAGGCCCAACAGAGGATGCCACATCCATCCCAGCAACAGGCCCAACATGTACAATCCCCACAGCAGCCTTTTAGTCCTCCAGTCGGCTCAGGTATGATGCAGCAGCATTCTAGTTACCAGGGTTACGGCATGCATCCCCAACAACAGCAACAGGGAATGGCACCGATGGCTCCCATGATGTCCCCAAACTCTGGCTGGAACCAGAACCAGACCAGTCCCACGCAAGTCAATCACCCCCACAGTCAGTACATGTCACCGGGGGGCTCCCAGATTCCATTTAACAGTCAGACTTACCAGCCCCAGCAGATGAATCAGTACAGTTCCCCTGTTGCCAACCGAATGTCAGCTCCGACCAATTCTCAGTACATACGGTCCCCCAACCCCATGCCTTCCGGCCTGACCAATTCTGCCGCTGCTCCCCACATGGTCAACCCCATGCAGCAGGTGCGAACCAGTGGCTACCAGGCAACTTCCCAACACAATCCAATGATGCAAGGACCCTACAACACTCCAATGGACCAGCAGAACAGTCATTATCGCAATGAGATGATGCTACAGCAAGGCTCTTCGAATCCTCAAATGAATGCCGCAAGTATGAACCAGCATTATTCTCCCTATGCTGCTGCCCCTCAGGCGCAGCAGCAGCAGCCGCCAATGCCAGACCCCCACAACCCAAGTTCTCATTATTCCAGCCAACAGCAAAGCCAGTCCAGTAATTACCACCCACCTTATCCAGCAATGCCCCAGCCACGGCCTAACAATACCTCTGTGACGTCATCGCTGCCACCCCAACCGTCCTCACAGACCATACCCCCTAACCAGGGAGTAGCAACAGCTCAGGGATCTTATGGACATTCTAGCCTGCAGCAGCTAGAACAGTTAGTCTCTCCTGGTCACAGCAACAGTAGTATGTCCGCATCCAACCCCTACCAACAGCTCATACAACAGCAGCAGCAAGCTTCAGTGGCATCCCCTACGGGAGGCTCCACCCTGATGAGCCAGCCCTCCCCCCAACAGGCTCCAATCTACAGCTCCACCAGTTTCCCCACAACCACTGTTCCCTCTACTGTGAGTGGCAATCATTCCCTTGTTAATTCCTCTCCTCAAATTCCAATGAATCAGCAGATGCCAAATCAAGCTGCATTGAGCAGCAGCGGTTTCCCTACCCAGGCTGCCCCTGTGCAAAGTACACCCCCTAGTATAAACAATCCCTTGAGTCCCAACCAGGCGATGCATCCAGCGGTGTCCACCCAGGCCCTGGAAGCCCAGCTGCAGCAGCTTATGAAGATGCCCCAGACCCAGCAAGTGTCACAGCAAATGTTGGAGGTTCAGGAACGTCTGAGAATGGTCAGATCTCAGCACCAGATTCAGTTTCAGCAGCAACAGCATCACCAGCACCAACATCCTCAGCATCAACCACAGCAGCAGCATCACCACCACCAACAACAACAACAGCAGCAGCAACCGCCAAAGCATCAGATGCAAGCGCAACATAACCAACAGACCCCTCAGCCTGCTCCTGTTTCCATGCCCAATGTTCAGCCACAAGTCAAAATGCCGGTGGTCAAGGCCAGAATGCAACAACAGCAACAGCATCCACAACCACCACCACTGCAGCAGCAGATGGTAGTTCCTCCTCAGAATCAAATGGGACACATTAGCACGTTGAGGCAGGTGGTACCGACATCCCACATGCAGCAGCCTGCCATGATAACCAGTCCACCACCCATTCCTTCACAGCAGCCCACGTATGCTGCTGCCAGACCCCCGCAAGGCAAGATGGCTCCTGGTGTAACGTCTGTTGCACCCATGGCCTCCCAGCACAATATGCAACCCTGTGCATCCCCCAGCCTCCCCCCAATGGCCGTCCCTCACAGTCTAGCAGGACCACAGTCAATTCCTTCACCACAGAAAATACAACCTTTTCAGGTGAGTTTGTTGTTTTTGTTGCTGTTTGTGTTTTATTGTGTTTGTTTGTGTTTGTTTGTTAACAAGCTGTCCTTCATATTGGTAATTGACTTCCTTTTAACTCACTCAACCCTAGCCCCGAAATATTCAGTTTGCATTGCTGAATGGTCTTAGTTGCTAGCATATTTTACAAAAAGTTGCCATTCATACTTTTTTATAGAATACGTTGTACTTCAGTGAAATTTACAAACCCTGGTACAATTTTTTATACTTGTTGTGCTTGGTCTATGGAGAGCGTGCAACCCTGAGATAAATATATATGACCCATCACCACAGTTTGGTACACAGGGTACATCTTGGTAAAACTGAGTTACTTTCGCAAAGATAAAATAAGATACTTTATTGATTCTAAGACAGGAAATTAACGTTTGTTACACATCTCATTGTCATATATTATTACATATAAAAGAAATAAAGATTATGGCTAGAGGGTCTATATTTTTTAAGTTTTGCTTTTTTATAATTATTTTTCTTCGTTATGAAATATTCAATTTGTTGAAACGAAGAAAAAAGACTAAAAAGAATGCTTAAAGTTGTTGGATTTACGATCTTTTAAAGTCACAACGTCACTCTTGCAACTTTACCAGTGTACCGAACCATGGTGACGGGTCACATATAGATTTGAGTGAGTTAATAGAAATGTGCTCTGCTGCCAAGCTCATTTGGCTCTCCAACCTAAGCAGTTTTCTTGATGTCTCATCTGTAAGCAAACCTTTTTTTAAAGAGTTCTCTGTCCGTTGCAATGGGATTATTCATCTACTACCACTAATGTGGTAAAAATTAAAAACAAAAAGTCTATGGTATTGTTATGATCAGGATGCCTCTTTTCCTGATGATATGAAGGATACCCTTCTAATTACCTCTTTCTGTCTCAAATATTTGTTTTTTATTTGAATGTGTCAAGTCTTTTCAGCTTTGTGATTCATCATATTTTGTCCTTCGTTGGTGGAATTAACCTTAAAAACCAAAAATATTTCATCATAAAAAAGGTTTTCGTTATTAGCTGTAAGTCTTACCTTCTAGAGACAAGGAACTTTGTATAACTGACAGAATGTATTTACCAGAATTATCTGCCTCATTTCTTAAAGGTCTTGATGACTAAGACTGCACAAACATTGTTTCAATGCTGATTGTTTAGAATTCGATTTGCCATGACCGAGAAAGAGGGTCATTTGTTGCTGCCTTATGACGTGTAATTCGTAATTGGCAGTAACTTTGCTAATTAGGATGTCAAAACATAAAAATGTTTTTTGTGAATTTCATAAAAGTATGTTCAAATCAATGACATGAATTTCCTACCATGGTCGCCAAACACAAAAAACTAATCACTCTTTGAGTGTCTTTGAGTTTCATAAGACACAGTGGATATTCAAGATTGTTAAAAATGAAATGGGCAAGTGAGCGAAACCTAGTTTGAGAGGGGAACAACCTACCCCAAAACACAAGTAGACAACATGCAAGTATCCAGTTGATGAGAGGATGATAGCAGGCCTTTAAAAGTAGTCATTTGCAGTTATATGCTATTTTTTACATTACGGCTGTGTCTTTATTGCTGAGTCACTTCCATCTTATTAGAGAGTTTTAATTAGCAAACTTTTTGGCGTGTTTGAAAAGTGGACAAACAAGAAGTGGGGCAGTTTTTTAAATCTGTATTATATCTTTTGCACTTTTTCTGCAATAACTGCTATAGCATTATAAAAAAGGTAGATGCTTTCTTTTGTTACTCAAGTTTCAATTACAATCATGCAAAAAATTTATTGCATAGTACTTTTTGATGATTTCGAGTCCCCTTTTTGCAAGTCTGAAGAGTTGGAATAGATTGACATGCCCAAGTTGCATAGGGAATTGCAAAATATACCATATAGAATCTGGCAGAGAGATAGTAAATGAGTAGTCGTTTTGTTCCTGCTGGTTGAACAGTTCTGTCCTTGTTGAATGTGTTGTAGGGGTAGGGTTGTGGAAACTTGGATGAAATTATCTTTGAGTACGAATTGATCAGGCTTTGTCTATTCTATAAATTAATAAACACATGTCTTTATCGGAATGGAAAATTTTCTTTTGTAGGTGATTCTGGAAGTTGCACTGTTGCTAAGTCGATTTTTACCGACAGATGCATCTTTTTGTAATATGGTTATAACAGATAAAGTGGTAGATAGGCAGGTAAGGACAAATTAGGACAGAGGTTATGTTTTGGCCCGAGGCCTTCATAAGGTCAGACAAAAATAGGGAGTATAAGTTACTCATTGTTTTTCCATATATTCACAGGCCCAGCAGGCACCTCTTTTTTATTATTAGTGATGACAATTTTCCCTTTTTGATATTTTTTCCCTCTTACTTGGTTCTTTTATTTTTCATCTTCTTTGTCTCTATAAATCTGGCAATTTTCTTATTTTTTTTATTTTTTTGTGTTATCATCACTGTATTGTGCATGTTTTTAATCGGTATTCTCTCCTACCTATATACAGTACACTGCTCAAGTTCTGTCGTTATTTTTTTTTCTCTGGTTTCCTGGACATTGTTTTGTCTGGATTCCATTGTAGTTAGCAACAGTTGTTGTCTGTTGCTGTCTTTTCGACCAAATAAGTTGTGTGGGGTGTGGATCTCTTGGAAGTGATGCTTTCTATTTTGAAGCGTTAATCTTAACATTAACCATTTTGTAACTGTTCCAAACCTCCAAAATCTTTGCTTCCAAAAATTCTTCATTCAGATTTGTTTTCACATGTTTGTGCGGTTTTATCAATAGACACAATCTCCTTTTTAAATGCAAACATCTTTCCCTGTGTAAAAGGTCTCTTGTATGGAATTTTTCCACTTATAATCATTTGAACGGAATCTGTTTATACCAAGGCAAGACAATCTCGAATGAATTACTTCTTAATGTTGAAAAATATTATTTTAGTTATCCCCCTTTTTCCATACGACGCATCAAACCCCAATCTGATTGTGCAATCGTGCTACGATTACCAAATACTACTTCAAACTAGTTTTAAATTATTATTTTTAAAAATAAGGTTCGTGTTTGTAAGATTTCATGTAATTTTACATAGTTTAAGTATTCTTTTGATAGCGTGTTGTATTTCAAAGAGGAAGAAGACTACTTTTTTATTGTCTTTCTTTTAAGTGTTCCACTTCAAGAAGACTACTTATTTATTGTCCCTCTTTTATGTTTTCCACTTCATAATCATATCAGTCAACAATAAAATTGTCGGGATAATGTAGTGCAACAGCTGTATGTCAGCACTGCCAATACCTTTTATATTCCTTAAAACTCTTTTCGTGGGCGGTTGCCGGGTGCCTCTGGTGGGCACTACTTCTGTTTCTTCTCTTTTGGCTTATCTATCGTCTTACACACAGCTGATTTGTATCTGTTAGCTCAGTCTTGGTCTTGCTTTTCGTCTCAACAGACTTATGGTCATCCCCCATGTTTTGCATAGTGGTACCTAACTACAGGGCCACTTGCTATCTAGGACTGGGTACTTTGGTACACTAAGGGCGGTAGAATATCCTGGGTCTCCATGGACTATAATAGTGCGTGATGTGGGTGGTAGCCATCATCTGTTTGTGAGTCCTGCTTTGTGATTTTGGGAAGTGATATTCTTTTTCTGTAAATCATCTCAGTGTCACTTTTTTTTTAGAGATATTTTTTTTCCTTGTAAATCATCTTTCTGTGAAACGTCCCTGGCAGGGTCAAAGTCTGGCTGTTCTTTTAACTAGCCTATCATCTTACTTACCACTGGGCGCTTATATGACCATAGCAGTTGCATGCGCCCTAAAACTCTAAATATACAATCAATAAACACAAAACTCTTTTCATCATAGTTCCCCAGGTGGGTGAGGTAGTGGCAACAATGACCACAGCATGCATCCGATGACTTCATTGTATTGTATTGAATTGCTTCGATATATGTTCAGTAGTTAGTGATAGGATAGTGTTTATAGATGGTTTTTATTTTGTATGTTTAGAATTGGTCACGTATTATCACAAGTGTTGATCACCGCCCGTTGAGGCGAATGGAATAGCTATTATATTATATGCTTACTACTTTTTTCGGTTTTGTCAAGTATTACGTACTTGACAGTCTCTTTTTTGCTTATTGCTCTGGGGGAAATTATGTTGATCAGTTTGGTTCTTTAATGCAGACTTGTCCGCGGAATGTTCTCACCAACTTAACTGTAACTGTCGTGTCTATCAATCATCTATCTGGCCTGGATAGCTCATAATTTTTGTGCCTCCATGATCATAGCCTGTCTTTTCAAATCCTGGCTTTCTTGTAGATACTGTGTTGTTTGGGGGTGAATAATCGATATTTTACTCGCTCTACCAGAGTTGGATTGAAATTACAAAAGGGGCTTTGATTCCCATCAGTCTGTGCGCTTTTGTGCGCGCGAAGGTTTATCGTTGTGCTGGCTGCCGGCTAGAGAGAGAGAGGGGGAGGGGGAGAAGTGGTGAAAGAACTATTATGATCATATGTTGTAAACTAGATTTTGTTTGTGTAAATTAATGGATGAAAGTGCGTGAGTGTGCGTGCTGAATAAAATTAAGCTTATTTGTGTGTGTTGGCACTGGGGGGAGTTGGGAGTCTTTCTTTGTACCGTGTTATGAAAAGACCAATGCGTGCGTCTTCACATACTATAGCTAAAGTCAAAAGATGAAATAATAAATATTTGAATGACGGGTTACACAAGCGTTTGTGGATCCTTCGTAGTCTGGGGGATGGGGTTAAATTCATTATCTATCTCTCTCTCTCTCTCTCTCTCTCTCTCTCTCTCTCTCTCTCTCTCTCTCTCTCTCTCTCTCTCTCTCACA
>JAUEKZ010140649.1:4576-15048 GCA_031471865.1 Melibe leonina | reverse complement strand
ACTCGGTAGCTCCATGGCTTACCAAGTACCAAGACACCCACGACTGACGTAAGACTTCCGGTGTTTCGAGCGGCTCGTGCACCCACGGCCCTACTCGAAGACCCGAAATATTCCTAGGGTCTCTCGAGTATCGAGCCGTCTCGTCGGCTCGCTCCAGCTCTACCATCCAGCCCAATTCACAGCCGTGCGGACAAATTAATTCACGAGTGGCGTTGAAGGGTCCAGGAACCTCGCCGTGACATTCTTTCTCACACTTCGTACCAAACCGACCAGGCTTACATTCTGCAAAGTGTAAAAAGAGAGGGGATCGCTAGGCCAGTGGGTATCAAAGGTGAAACAAAGGGAGGGGTGAACAGGCCAGTATTGTGGGACAAAGACAAAGCAAGACACACAAAAAAGCAACGTTTCGACCCAAAGTTACATTCTGCACACAATATAAGAAAGAAGGAGAGAAACTAATGAAGATTGAGGGTACGAATTTGAGTCAGTTCCAGCGAAACTGGGATTAAGGCTTATAATGAAAGTGACAGTGTCAGAATAAAGTTAAGAGTACATACATGTGTGAGCAAGTAGTAAACTATTTGTAGTGCGAGATTATGAGATTGAAAAATACGAATTGTGAAAGTCTAGAATGACAGCAAAATTGAGACGGAATTGTATTGAGAGTAGATAAGAGATTGATACATATAAATTTGAGTGAAATTGAGAGTGGGGTAGTGAACGTTAGGGCCAGAAGTGAAGGTAAAAAGAAAAGAAGAAATTCGATTTAATAATGGAAATTTATTGTTTTTAATTATAATTCGTTTCAAATTATTTTTTCTTCTTCTTCTTCTTCTTTTTCTTCTTCTTCTTCTTTTTCTTGTTCTTCTTCTTCTTTTTCTTCTTCTTCTTCTTCTTCTTCTCCTCCTTCTTCTACCGCTACATAAAGCGGTACAAGTGTCGTGGTAATTACCCGATTCTTGATTATGTCTATTCGAGTTCATGAATTGTTCGAAGGACATTGGAAAAACAAGGCAAAGCAAAACAAACGAACCAAAAATGGAATTATGTATGTTTAAAGATGGAAGAGGTATATTAAAACTTACTTGCAGGAATCTCGCAAGCGAAGTATGCATAGTTTTTGTCGCACTTAATGTCGAAGCCCGTTTTACTGTAGGTCAAACTATGGTCTTTATCACACAAGGGCCAACGGAAATTGGTGCTTCTCTTCTTCTCCAAAGCCGTCTTTATTTCTTCCGGCAGGGAGGAACTCTTAAAATGAAAAAAAGGTAAGTTCTATTGAGCCTTGGGGTCCGTAGAGCTTGACCATATCCCGGTTTCTGTAGCATCAAGCATGGAAGAGATGTTCACCACTCTCTGGACAGGGCGTTTTGACTATCACTGATTTCTTTGTGACCCAGCCCAGCAGGTGACTTGGTATTCCCACATACAAAGGGTGGAGTGAGAATTGGAGTAAATTTAGAATAATATAAATCCGCAATTAAAATTAAAATTACTGCTGGTAGAAATTGAAGCGGTGCCCCTCATTGGTTGTGCTGCGTCACTACCAGCGTGCCTCCTTGCTCTAAGAGTAGGAGTTGGTAGGGATTGGAATACATGATCAGAACATAACCTAAGATCCAAAAGTCACTTAGATGACACGAAAAGTTAAATTATTCAATGCAGCTTTATTTTAAGTCTAGAGAGCAAATTATTCTAACGGGATCGTTTTTAAAATCAAAACACTCTAAACATCATTTATAATATAGTCACTTCAACATTTAACACAAGCTCATATCAAGAAGGTCTCTTCAGCCAGAGGCAGAATAAGGAAGAGAAAGGTTATAAGTAACGGGCATTAGATAGACATATTTTTGTCTTTGTCTCTCGAATGCATATTACATTTAACACAGGCTCCTTAGATTATGAAAGCTATGTACCTTTTGCTCTCCCTCTTTGCAACAGTAAAAGTATTGTTTATGGAGCCCGTATCGTTTCTTACCCTGCCATGCTATTAGTGGCTCATACCAAATTATTCCTTCCCCGATAGGGCTTCCTATCTATTGAGCACATATAGTATTTTTTCACCCGATGTGACGAAGACTTATACGATGATTCAGCGTTTTCTTCCTCAGATTTTATGCTCTTTGTTTGTAGTTTAACCCAGTAACCCAAATTCCGTACCTCTTCGTATTTTCTATAATTTTTCCACTTGAGGGTATTGTTTTGTATAAGTCCCAACCAAAAAAAGCCATATTCTCCTTTCAATGTATCCTTCACCTTGTCTAAACCTGAACGGAAGAAATAAAATGACCTGTGATCTTCTTATTCGATTTATTAAAAGTTAGATTTGGAGTAAGCATTATAAATTATAATAAATTGGTCAGATTGAAATAATACACAATGCAGGCAAACCCATAGACAGCAGAGCATGGAAAGTTAGAAATGTGTCCAGAGGAGGGTTCGAACCTGGGACCTGCCGTAAAAGGCGACAATCGCCTGACTACCAACACAAGGCTGTGAACCAATCCACTTGATAATCCGCTATCTACTGTCTTTGACTTTACCTCGTACCTGTACTGAAAATCGTTCCAAATCTGATTCATTGAGTTAACTCAAAAAAGAGAAAAAAGCTCATCATTTAATGCATGTATTGTGAAAACAGTTGTTAATGTATGTTTTCCCCGTTAGAATTAGACTGTTGTTAACGAAGGCAAAAATGTTATACATCTGACTAAATGTCGATAATGATGAATGCTTTGATATTGATGATGATGAAAATAATTATCATTACACAAATCATTATTATTTCTATTATTATCATCATTATCATTATAAGAACGGGACGATAATGATAATTAAAACCGTATCTAAATGATAACACCCACTTTCCGTAAACAATTTACACCTTTAAATAATAAAAGTTCGTCCTAAAAATGAATCATTACCTATAAAAATCCGACTATTCTTCAAAATAGCAACTGCTGTTGACTTAAAAAATATCCCAACTGTTCTAAACGAACAATAAAATGTTATTTATCCTCTAAAGAATACATTGCTGTTACCTTATAAAAACTCCCACTTTTCATCCGAAGACACGGCCATCATTCGCGCTCCCATCTCCGTACACTTATCAAACCTCTGATCCAAGTAGTTGGAGCCATCAGGGGCAAACCACAGGCAGGTACCGGATTGGGGGGAGAGCACCCAGCCCCATGGGCAGGCAGGAACACCCGCACCCGTCTCTTGACCAGACAGAGTCCAGATTCGGTGATGAGATCAATAATAATATTATAGTGCGATATCATTCTAATGCTCTCAAAGACTTTTACCGATGATAAAATAGAACCATTATGGTTTACGTCATAAGGATAACATACTTTCATTTTGCCCGCACGAACAAGCAACCACTTTTTATTCATTGCTCTATGAATGATGATATTACACAATTTTGTGTTTTAATGCAATGCTTTCATTGCTGTGTGTATTGTTACTCTATACATACAGTCAGTCTTCAGAAATTAATGTATAAGGCATTGTAAAAATTGATTAATCACTTACACTTTCTCCGAAAAAACAACAACAAAAAAACAAAAAACAAAAACCATTTATAGGTATATACCAAGTTTTCATTCTTTTCAAAATCGTTTCAAATGAATGTAAAAACAATGCAACAAAATATTCAATCAGCCACTATTTATTCTTGTTATCATCAATCCACAAGTGCTTACCATCACACACAACCTGACGAGGTATCAGCATGTTTCCCAAAATTGCCATCAGCGTAAAAGGAACAGAGCAAGCCTTCATAATTAGTATCTACACAGGATAAAGTTTGAAGATGCCATCAGTGGTGAATATAAGCATCATTAGACGAATAACAACAACAGATTTGAAAATAGATGTTACGCTATACGATGTATCAACGTAGAGTTTTCGCAGCATTACTTTGTAAATTGTTAATCTCTGCATAGAAAATTGCTGTCTCAACCGAATTTTTTTTTAAAGTGAACCAGTCAGTAACAACTGGGATGAGCAATCCATATCTGTACTCTATGAATGGATAAATAGTATTATCTAGGATTCCTTTATCTTTTACTTCAAATTTGGTGTATACTCTTGTTTACGTTAAATGGTAAAATGTTTGGATAGACAGAAATGAGGAACATGATTGACGATTAAATCAGCAATGAAATTATAGGTAACTTACCCTACGATTTACAATTTCACACGAAAAGTCAATTATGAGAAAAACATATATTATGTTTTGTGCTGCCTTTATACTGGGACCGTGGGTCGGAAACACATGCAGAAGAAAACGATACAGGAAGAGAGAAAAGCAAGATGGAGGCTGACATAGATAAAGTTGGGTAGGATTACAGTCTGGTCGTGACTGCCCTAATCAGTCTAGATACCTTAATGAGGACTGAGTCGGGACTGTGTTCTGTTTTGTTGTTATCTCAACAGTCGGTTCTGTTTGGTGTGGATGTCCCCTCTGACCTCTGACCCTTGTCATAGATAAGGTTTGTCAGTTCAACCCTTGCCCTAAAATAGATAAATGCAAGAATCGTCTCTCAGTAACCCCAGTTACCAGTTACCGACACAGTACATGGCGGTTTTTTTATCACCTTTTTATCTTACTAATCAGGTTTCCTTTAACACGTTGTAACGGCAATATGAATATAGAACTTATCAATCTTGCATTGGGATGTCATATATGACGAGAGAAGTTCATTGACTTTAAGATTTGTTTTAAAAAACCAACAAAACAACTTGGTAGTATCGTTCTTATTGCTGCTAATTATGTAAAAATGCTGGAAGGAATGCGAAGTGGCGTCAAACAATGCGAAGGATACGCAATATGAAAGATGGAGTATTGGGAAAAAAGACAAGACAGGCAGATAGCTTGATAGATCGAGGATAGTTAGATAGAGAGCTAGATAGATCGATAGATAGATAGATATATAAATAAGCAGACAGACAGACAAACAGACAGACAGACAGATCAACAGACAGACATACAGACAGATTGATGGATAGATAGATAGATCGATATATAGATAGATAGATAAGCAGACAGACAGACAAACAGACAGACAGAGAGACCAACAGGCAGACATACAAACAGATAGATAGATAGATAGATAGGTAGATATATAGATAGATAGATATATAGATATATAGATATATTGATCATATGGGTATCATGCTAGCTTATTGATTAACAAAAACCAGCGCAGGTTGAATTTTGCTCTCGATACAGACTAGAGCGAGCAAAAATAGGCCTGGATTATTTATAAATGAAAAGATAAATTCAAAGTCTGACTCGTTTCAAGTGGCATTTGAATAAAAATTATTTTGATTTAATCCGTACTTACGCTTTGATTAAACATGATCTTACACGTTATATTACGATTTTGATAAGTGTGGACCACATGGTCTGTGGGCATAAAGTAAACCAAGAGGAGTTGTAAGACAGGCAAGTAAGGATAGGAACAGAAACGAGCATGACAAAGCGTCTGGAGTCTATAAACCATGGGGTTTGGTGTCCTTAGCTGTGAAAAGGTTAAAAGTCCCCCATGAAACTATTAACAGTTGATACATTTAGATTCTTTAGTTTTTAAAAAACAAAAAATACAAACACTGTTGGTAAGTTCAAAATCTCAAATATTTGTTTTGCTCACCCCCACCCTCCCCTCGTCTTGATAACGCATTATCTCTGGTTACAAATGGAGCAATGGGACATGTCCTACATCCCTGCATCTAATTATAACCGATCACAGAGCCAATGAGAAAGCAGTTGATCATCCCACTGGGCATTAAAATTAGTATAAGTAGCAATCATCAATAGATTTATCTGAACAAACAGAAATAGATTAAACATTCATTTCCAATAGTCAGAACCTAAGACTATACAATTCACAATTTTAAGTACTTAATATTCTGATATTCTGGATAACGTTAGATATATTTTTTAACTAGACAGGCAGACAAGATAAAAGAAAGAATAATAAAGACAAAAAATTAACCAAGTACAATTTTTTGTTTAAAACCACAAAACCCAACAAAAAATTAACGCCGTAAAAAAATAGTGACTCAGTGAATATAGACAAATTCTGGGGTAAGCCTGTTAAAGACTGTCGCTTTCAAAACTTCTGTCTTAGAGGATAATATACAATTGAGACTAAAGAAGGGCAAGGAAAATCCAGTACATGAACAAGACAAAGTTTCGGCTTCAAAGCCTTCATCAGGACGATAAGTTGGAAAAGGCAAACACGAACCAGTTCTTGCGCCTCCTACATTTCTTCTGTTGTCACATTAAAAGACATTATTTAAAAATAAATCATATATGTATATAAATATATATATGTCTGTCTTCCTAATTATATAGCAATCGATCTATCCATCTATCGGTCTATCTGTCTATCTTTTTATATATCTATCCATTTATCTCTTCCCTTCTCTCTTCTTTTCGTTACTGTGTGTATATGTTATGGGCGTTTTGTTTATGTGTGTGTGTGTGTGTTTGTTTATGTGTGTATGTGTATGTGTTTGTGTGTGTGCGTGTGTGCGTGTGTGTGTATGTGTGCGTGTCGTTCAAACAATGTTTTATTTTCTGGTTTCTCCATTACGCAGCTCAAAATATCTTGTTGTTCTTTATTGCTTACGAAACAAAACGAACCAAAAATGTCACAACAACTTGTATGAAAAATTTTTTTTTTTGTTTTCTCTCTTATTTAGTTTGTTGAAACCTGATAAGTGCTGGTGACGATAAAAGAGCGCCGTGAGTTATATCGATAGTCAGGGTTACTGAGAGACGATTCCGAAACCTCTCCTATTTCAGGTCAGATGGGACAGCCACACCAAACAGAACCGACTGTTGAGATAACAACAGAACAGAACACAGTCCCGACTCAGTCCTCATTAAGGTATTTAGACTGATTAGAGCAGTCACGGCCAGACTGTAATCCTACCCAACTTTATCTATGTCAGCCTCCATCTTGCTTTCTCTCTCTCGTTGTCTCGAGAGACATTCGTTTTCGACCCAGTGTTCCAATATAAATGCCGCATTAAGTATTACTTTTTTTTGTTTGTTTGGGTTTCTGCTTTTGAAAATATCCAATTTGTAATCTAAACCAGTAATAATTATTACTGTATATCTCTCATTCTCTCTCCGTCTGTCCTTCTCGGACTCTCTATACAACAATCTCTCTCTCACTCTCACTCTCTCTCTCTCTCTCTCTCTCTCTCTCTCTCTCTCTCTCTCTCTCTCTCTCTCTCTCTCTCTCTCTCTCTCCCTCTTCCCCTTTCTTTACAATTGTTTTCACACTGGGACACGATATAAGGTCAGATTGTACCAGACTTTTTCTCATTGAGGATATATTCCATCTTAGTCATTTTCTCAGGTCACCTTCATTGCTGCAGGGTAGGTAAACTTTGTGTGTGAACTTGGGAGTTCTGTTTGATTTTTTAAAAGTTACTCTTACTCCTTGTGCCATGACAGAGTGTGGATTGTTTTCTAAATTATTGTTGTTCTAAGATGTAAAGATACTTTTTTCATTTTGGGAAAAAAAATCAAGGAATGTATTCTTTACTATTGGTTGATCTTGAATGGCGTTCGTATTTTCATTTCCGTTTCAATAATGTTTTAATATATATAGATAGATTTTTGAAAATTAAAAAAATAAATTCCTAATTTTTTGTTGTACTTTGCTCTTACTAGACTATTTTCAAATATGTTCGAAAAATTTCCTGATCTAGAAGGGTGTTTTTACCGAAAGAGTTTTGTTTCATTACCCCATGCTGTATTTATCCTGGATTTACTTTTGACGATATATTTCAATAATGCAATTTTGTATTTGGGACTCTTACAACATAAAACGTGGATAAATTCTGTAGCAGTTTCTTTTTTTTAAATCTCTATTGGATTTTAAGGTAAATATGATTTTAAGCGGGAACAGCGAAAGAACCACACCTCTTTAAAAAATAAGATAAACACCCTTAACTATTATAATACAGGTTAAAGTTAAAATAATACGTATGTCCACAATTTGGTAAAATTCTCTGACTGAACTGGTTTCATGTGTGTTAAGCATAAGGTAATTAAAAATTTGACGCATCAACATTTTGTTTTTGTTGATGTGGTTGTTTTGTTTTATTTTGTGTTTTTACTTTAAAAGCAAAACTCCAAGATGGCAGGGATGGATATTTTTACCCTGACAGCTTTGTTTGTTGGCCTGGTAATGACGTCACAAGTTACGTGTTCTGGTAAGCAGATGAACGACAGTTAAACCAACAGTCTTGTTTTGATATTAAACCTGTGTATGTCCTGAACTAGATGTATACAGATGGACATCTTCTTGTGACCTCTTGATGATATTCTGGTGTGAATGTTGTCAGAAATAAACCCCCGAACCTTTAGAAAGAAACTGTTTCATCGCTGGAAATCAAAGATGCACTGCAATAACACCATGAGAATACAATCTGAAATAATAGGAGGGGGCGGGAAAGGCAACTTGATATCAACATAATAATTCAGTTCAATTTGTCAAACTGTAGCTTTTTTTTTTTACATTTTCGGAAGGTCCATTTTGTAAAAAAAACATATTTCATATCCAAAAGCTGCGTTGAATATGTATTGTTCCTGTTCAAATTTCAGTTTGAATAGAGGGCATTATAGACCCTAGTTTTATTTGATCACCCAGATCTCTAATTTCTATGTATGCTCCCATTGCCCTCATTTCCTGACCCTAGGGTTAGACAACTCTTCCTGTCCAGAGGGGTGGATTATCTCTCCTTCGCCCGCTACTTGCTTGTGGATCAGTCCGCAAACAATAAATTATGCCACGGGAATGACCACCAAATGCTCGGACATGGGGGCACACTCAATTACCTTTCAATCTGAAGAAAAGTGGGAATTTTTCAGAGGTAAATACGCCATCTCCTATAATAATGTATACTCTACTCAGTCTATCTTTGCTTTTTTTGCTACATCAAGCTTTAAAAATGATTGGGTACGTGGGGTACACGTAGCTTTTTAAGTAATAGTGATATATTTATCACACTCTATTCAACATCATCATCATCCACATCATCGTCATCATCATCACTATCATCATCATCATCATCATCATTAACATTGCTATCTACATCTCTATCACCATCATGCACCGGTTTGTATTGACAAGTATTGTTCAGTTCATAGACAAGTTGGGCATTGGCACACGATGACCCGCATAACGATCTTCATAAGTCTAAAAATGATATAAATCGTATTTTCAAAAAGAGCCAAAGCTTATCCCTGTGTATGTAGCGTAAAGCAAAACGTATATCTATCTCTTGTTACTTTCCAAACCCAACACATGGGTGAGTACGGATTTGGTGGTTGATACTGATGTCAACGCCAGTAGGTTATTATTGTCTGTATTATTGTCTGTAAAGCAATTGGATTTGAATGAGGAAAAACGGAAGGGCAGCTGGTAGGAATAGAATAAAATGTAAAGCACCCGGGCTGTGTGCTGCGTGGACCATCATGTATACATTAATCCTCCTTAAGTAAATGATATTAACGATTATGACAATGTTAACGATAATATGATAATGATAATAATGATTACATTGATAATGATGATGACGATTATGATGATAATGATAACTGTGACAAGCTAAATGGCAAAAAAATATTAATTGTTAGATAGATAATCGTTCTGTTTTAGCATAGTTCTAAACACAATTGTTCTCATTACCATCTCAGGTTTGGAGATGACCAAAAGAATGCTAACACAAAGTGATGGTATTTGGATCCAACTTGTACAAACAATGAATGGTTCCTTTTATTGGCCGGGCTACGATGGGCTTGTCGAGGTAAAATCTCTGTCGTCCTTGCGTGTTACTCTAATGGATTTATTCTAGTTGCTCTTTTTTATATTAAAGAATATACAAAAACCGACGCATAATAATGATGTATAAAGGATGCCAATTGTCTGACATCATTCTAGCAACAATAAACTTTATTTATGCAAACATGATATATAGTCTGTCATAACGCTGACTGCTTTGAAACAGATAATAAGGTAATGTATTGCTCGGGGTATGCTAAAGTTATTCAATTAACTTTTAACGAAAATGCATGAATCATGTCTCAGACTTTATGCTGATTGGTCGTGGTGCTAAATATTGATTTGGGTCCAGGGTCTTACTACAGACATTGATATATCATTCTAATTGCATTTATTTAATCACGATGTTTTAATCATCATCATCTTCGTTTATAGGCAACTGACGTGCCTAAAGATATGAAGGCTGCTTCATACAAAATTGATGATATCTGTGCGGGGAGTGGCATGCTCTACAGAGACAGTGGACTAAGATATAACGATTGTTTTATTAGTGACTACTTATATTTGTCCTTTTCGTGTGAAATGCAAGCAAGTAGGTATTCTTGATTTGTTTGGTCGTATTTTTAAATTCCTGCCGGGGGGGGGGGGGGGGGG
>JAUEKZ010140427.1:0-15049 GCA_031471865.1 Melibe leonina | reverse complement strand
CAAGTGACCCTGTAGTTAGGTACCACAGTGTGTTTAACATGGGGGATGACCATAAGTCTGTTAGAACGACAGGCAGGGCCAAGACTCAGCTAACATATACAAAAAAGCTGTGTGTGTAAGCATGCAAGGGAATGCTGGAAAAAGTAAGTTGACAGGTGAAGCCAAAAGAGAAGAAACAGACAAAGCGACCACCAAGGATCAGCAACAAACAAATTGCTTGAGATCTTGATAAAAATCTTTATGTAGCTCCTATTGCTTACATGACTGCCAATAAAGACAGCACGGGTTTGCAGGAGCGAGTGGTGACTGAGTGAGAAAGTATGGCAACAGTTTGCATTGAAAGGCAAATAAAAGAAAAACACAGCCCTATGCAATATTTTTGAGTGGGAAAATTATAAACCTCATGTTAACACGATACCAACATATTTCTACCAAAAAGACACAAATAATAAATCAAATCAAGATAAAATGGTAGTAGGTACATATGACTCAATGTCAATTTAATCATAACATTCAGAAAATGATGATTGCATAAGTTGTGTACATTATCTCATTCATAATACAATAAAGATCTACATACTCATTCCATTTACATTGCGCATTCATCAGTGTTCATCATATAAAGTAACAATTCATAATTTTACATAATTACAGATCAAATAAAACAAGAGATGCTCATAATTGTAAATCCTACATCAAAAGTAACATTCTTTAATATTAACATTAACATACAGAACCTATAATTATAATAAAACTGCTGTGAATGACAAACATCAATATCAGTATCATTTTAATGTTAGTTTTAAAAAAAATTGGGAATGTCAAATTGAGCATTTTGAGTCAGGGGTGACACAGAAACAAAAACAGAATGGAAAATAACATTCTTTTCATCCTTCTTCTTTTACCTACTGAAGAAACATTTGTCTATTGAGAGTTTAAAAGCGCTGTCAACCAGAGCCACAGGGTAAGTAAGAGGATAGACTAGTTTAAATAATGGCCAGACTTTGGACACTGCCAAAGAAAGATAATTTAAAAGGAAAAAAATACACATGTATCATTTCTAAAACAACGTGACAAAGAGATGATTTACAATTATAATTTAAAAAAACCATCTCTCACAATCACAATGGAAAGAAGGACACACAAACAAATGATTAACATGGTCCAAGGAGACCCAAGATATTGTAACGGCCTTGTGTACTAAAGTACTCAATCCTACACAGCAGGTGACCAGGTACCATAATGTAAGACATCGGGGATGACCACAAGTCTGTTAAGACATTCTCTGGACAAGTTAACGTCTTGCCATACAGAGACAAAAGGAGGGCTGACATGAATATTGCACTACATGATCTACCAACTGACATCGGCCAATCTCAGTCTTAGTTAGCACTGTTCACATAATGCAGAGCATCTGGCGGGACGGCTGCTAAATGAAAATGGACAATTTTAGCATCTTCTTAGTTACATGTTATGAGGTGGACGGGGCTCAAAGGCTGATGCTCTACTCTAGCATTTGCCATAGGGAACAGTTTGTACATGTACTTCATTACCACTTCCACTACTCATCCTAGACTGCTTTCTTCTCACACCAGAGACACGGTGAGGGATGGAATATTCAAGACTGTAATTTATGAGGACAAGACAGCCTTTTCCTATCTAAATGTTCAAACAGTCAATCATGACAGGCGCACTTCAGGCAGGACTAAAACCAAGGCTACTAACATACAAAACTGCTGTGTGCGTATGCTTTTAAGAGAGTGTTGGAAATGTAAATTTGATACTAAGCTCTGAGGTCGAAAAAGACCACAAGAATTGATAGGGTTATTCTGTTCAGTTTTCATCCCTACTTTTTTGAGTACATACATAATCTTGCATGTTTTCCTCTTCATCATAAATTCATTGTCCAAAACCCAATACCACCATCCCACTTCATCCTTTTATCACTCCCATCCCAATTCATCCTTTTATCACTCCCATCCCACTTCATCCTTTTATCACTCCCATCCCAATTCATCCTTTTATCACTCCCATCCCAATTCATCCTTTTATCACTCCCATCCCACTTCATCCTTTTATCACTCCCATCCCAATTCATCCTTTTATCACTCCCATCCCAATACCACCATCCCACTTCATCCTTTTATCACTCCCATCCCACTTCATCCTTTAGTCACTCCCATCCCAATGAATGTGATGAGGCACAGTGGCCTAACCGGTAGCGACACAGCACAGAATCCGGGGGCTCCGGGTTCGATTCCTACCGGTGGCACTTTGATTTTTCCTTGGGCAAAGAAATTTACTCCAATTGCCTCACCTCACCCAGGTGTAAAATGGGTACCAATCCACAATTTGGGTTGGGGAAAGTAATCTGTGATCGACCAGTGACCTATCCAGAGGGTGGCAACCATTGTCATTTGTCCACTTCACGCTACAAAAACCGGGATAAGCTCCGCTCCATGGGCCATAAGGCTCTAAAGGACTTGCTTTTTTTTTGTGCTTTATCCCAATGACGAACCATTTCTGTACACATATACATCCCCTTCACTCTCACCTCCTAATAATAAGCACCTACAAATCAGAACAGAGGATCAGAAATGCTCAGGATTTCCGAAATTATTTTGGATTTAACAGATTGTTATTCTTATTATCATCAACTACCATTTTTATGATGATGATGATTATTATTATTATTATTATTATGAAAGTTTCAAAATCTAAGTTTAATGTAACGTCTCTTTTTACTCGAGCCATATTAGTCCTTTGATCTACATCAGGATAGATTACAAATATACACATGCTTACTGCTTCCCTTTCAACAAGACAGCAAACGCAAAATGAGCAACAGGCAAGAGAAAGTAATATGAGGACAGTTTATCAATTATCATACTAATGACCAGGGCTGGCTATCAGGTGGTTTGAAGAGCTCACACTAATGTTAGTGTCAGTTTAACATTCGGAAAAAAAAATGCAGTCAGGGATTTCAAATAAACCATAAGCAATGGTATACTCACACTTGTTTTTTATAACCTATAGCTGTTTTAAATCATGACACTTTGCAATCTTTTAATCTTAAACAGGTTTTGATACATCATTGCTCAAAATTATTTACATCAAAGAGGTGTTGAAATTGGTTTGTGAATTATGTTAAGTACAGAAAAGAATAGTGAGGATGGAAATGACTGTATCTGTGGGATTTTAACCTTCTGAGTTCACACCACAAAGTCCTCAGAATTGTAACGTTTTATGATTCATTCACTTTCGACGTGAGATGGAAAATGGAGGCTCTAGTTCAAACCCCAGAATTACAGAATAAAAAAAAAAAAAAAGGAACAAAACCTCAAATTCATTCAACATTGAAACAATCAGATCTAGGTGGACTACTCAGATGGGGTGTGGTTTGGAGTCAGTTTCAACTTCAGTTTGAGGGACTTTCGATGAGGATTTGAATCAGAGCCGCTACTCTCTCCACCCGGAGAATAAAGTTGAGGGGGTAGATTACTCTGTGGTCGCTCATAGAAGCACTCCTCTGAATCATAAGCCTCTGCCAAAGAAGTACCTGCACTTGCACTGGCAGTTCTAGATTGTTTGATATTACCACTAGATTTCTTATGCTTGGATTCTTTATCTGAGCCTGAAGAGCTTTTACTCCGAGCATGTGTGGTGTGAGTGTTAGCAGCAGGGGAAGATGAATGGGTGACTGATAAAGGTGACGGGTGACGAGGGCTGAGCATGGACGGAGATTGGTATGCAGGAGACGAGGCATGCTGAGGGGTGTTCAACACGGGATATGGAGGACTAGCAGAATGGGCTGACTGTCTTTTGATTTTTAATTTCAAAATGCCTTTGGATGGATTGACCATTGTGCTGCTGAGAGCCAAAGCGTCTGTGGAGGAAGCAGGGCTTTGACCGGCCGCCATCCTACGAAATTCATCAAAGTCTGAATCATCAGAGATGTCCGAATGGGAGGGCAGGGCAAATTGGTGCCTTGGGAGAGGACGAGCAACCTTGGCAGTGCGTTCATCAATCAGATCTGAAATGTCATCATCCTTTTCTGTGTAGTTGACTGGTTTCCTACGTCTCAACCTTTTCTTTCCTGGTTCATTGTCATCATCTTCTAATAATTTATCCTCCTCCTCTCGACTTAATCCTTGCCTTCTTTCTGCTCGATTATGATGCTCTTCTTCTTTTCTCTTCCTTGCTTCCATCATGCGGCTGTACTGCATTTCTTCTTCCAATTGTTGCCGCCTCAATTCAATTTCTTGTTGCCACTGAAATTTACATGAAAAGCGTTAAACTGTGAATAAAATATTGGCAACAAAATTCTAGCAAGATAATTCATTTACATAAATAACAGCAAGCATCATGAGCAGTTTAAGGAAGAAAATTAAGGTGTTAAAGAACGTTAGTAATAAATGTAAAAGAAAACGAAAATAATTATGATTAAAAAAGTGAAAAGTGAAACAGAATAGAAACAATGTTTGGAAACTCCTGATCAGCAGATAAAATTTTGCAAGCCTGTAAAACATACACTGCACAATGTAGGTTTTCTAGAAGACATAATAAGACAACGGACCTGTGGTTTAGAGCGGTTCTTATTAATCTCTTTCAGTTGCTCCTCCCAGTCCTTTTGACGCTTATCAGCCTCTTCTTTTAAAAGTTTCTGTCGTTCAGCTTTTTCAGCCTCTAGCTTTTTTCTTCTCAGTTCTTCTTCTTGTCTTCTAAGTTGGAGAAGCCTTTCTTGTTCTTCTCTTTTCTTTCTCTCTGCATCCTCTCTTGCTTTTCTTTCCTTTTCAAGCTTTTCTCTTTCTTTTTGTTCTTGAATTTCTCTTTCTTTTCGCTCTTTTTCCAGCTTTTCCTGAAAATCAATGGTGAATAAAATAAGCTCCAACTGTCAAAACAACATGCAAACGCTTTACAAGTTGGTGTCAAATGAAAAAGCTGAATTCAACCATGAACAAGAAACAAGAAAGATGAACAATGAAAACTGAACTGAAACAACTTAGGAAAGAAATTTGTTACATTTATGCACGACACCATGGGGCAGACTGGGTGGCGCCTTCATCCAGGCAGAATCGCCTTCACGTTTCAAATAAAAATATAAAAAGGATGAAAAACAGATGGATCTTAATTCAACGATAACATATATACGTACATACATACAAACTAAACAAGCTCAACACACTCATAATAAGATATAAAATGAGATTTTTTTAAAACCCAATATAAACAAAAAATTGATAATTTCTGATTTTTTAGAACAAATTTTATCCTTTATGCACAACTTACTGAATGAGAAAAAAATTGCATAGAAAATGTATTTTGTCATTACCATACCCTCTAAGTTCTTTTCCAATTGTAATCAAGAAAAGCATTCTCATATAATTACCTTAAAATAAAAATTTGACACTATCTCACCTGCAACTCAATTTGTTCCATAAGATTTTCGAGTAACTCCTCTCCACTCTTGCCAGAATTGTGATCCCCAAGGCTGACTAAATCATCTTTTTTCGTTGGTTTGCAAACATAGTTGAGCATTGGTAAAGGTAGACTGTCCCCAAATATATCATACAAGATCTAGAGACAGAAAAAAAAAAAATTTCGTAAACAGAATATAGAGACAGCAGAAAATATTAAATAGAAAAATGACAGCTGATTGTTTATTCATAGCCAACAATTCTTTTTATAAGTTACTTAACCTTGCCTTTTAGTATCACATGAGGTTTTCAGAAATACACCTTGGGGTCACAAGGTGCTAAGATAAGTCGATTCTTCTTTTTTTCCTCACACAACTAAAATTTTTATTTCAAAACTTGTTATTGCAGATTATAAGAGAAATTTGAGAAATTTACTGCATCTTCTTTTGAAGGATAAAATATTTAAAACCTTTATATGAATCTCAAATAAAAACTTGAGTTTATGTAGTTAATTCTGGGTCTTGACAAGAAAGAAAAAAATGATTTTAGACATTAGAAAGGTTGATGAAACAAAAATATCCAGCAATTCAAAGAGTTTTTGTGTAAAAATCAGGATTATAAACCATTCAAAGAACATGTTGAGTTTCATAATGAAAACTCTTACCTTATACATTGAGAAAGATTTTTCAACTTCAGGTACACAACCAAAAGAAGTCTGAGATTCTTTTGTCATTGGAAGACTCTCTGCATTGTCGTTGATATCAAGAAGGTCCTTTACTTTTTCTCTCTCGCTTTGTTCTGTCATCTCTTCTTCCACATCTTTCAAAGCCTTTCTCAGCACCTTTTCTGCAGCAAGCTGGAGTGTGAAAAAAGACACATTTTCATTACTTAAAATTCACTTGCCTTTCAGGTCAAAACTAATAAGTACAATTATAGTGAGTGTAATATGATAGCAAACAATAAACTTGCATTGAATGTAACACCTGTGAGCACAGAAGAGTATTTTATGAGACCAAACTGTTAATTAACTACACTTAAAACTTGTTTTACCGCCACCCATTATACTGCCATTCTCGTCTACCGCCAACATCTATTCAAGATAAGAAACTTTATGACTTGCATATGATAAACATTTCTCGTTATACCGCCATTTTCGTTATACCCCCAACTAAGTGTTTTCCCCAAACCTGATGGTATAATGAGGTTTAAGTGTATCAGCTATCTCAATATAACTGGTACACACAACAAAACTTAAATTAAGCTCATTTCAAAAGCCCTTTTAAAATATCTCACTTGAATGTTTACAGGAACAGGAAGAAGACCAGAGCTGAAAAAAAGAAGATATCTGAATACCATGTGATCAAGACTATACAGTCTAGAGTTGGTACTTACCCTCAGAGCACCAAACACTTTGTGAGAGTCGTATTTGTTGATGACATTCTCAGCACTATTGTCCTCCATCACTGTCTTCAATCGAGGCCAATACACTTGCAAGTGTGGAACGATTACATCTGCAATTGCCTGATGATACATTCAAAATATCAGAAACATGAAACAAGGAATCGTTAAGAAATGTTTTTAAAGGCAAAAACTGAATGAGCATTCTTGATAGGTATAAAGCTAGTGAAGAGGTCTGAACATAAAATTAAGATTAGGCCGCTGTTCATGTGGAGTCAACTTTCCATAAAATTTGTATAAGTTCTTTTCATAAACATTTAAAAAATTTAAAAGTAGGTACTTATCAATCTAGTTGGATATTCAATATAATCCTGACGGCAGCGGTTAAACACACAAAACAAAGATGTGATCAAAGGAAGAGCTTACTTTTGGCCCTAATGCAATCAGAGCCATCACAGCACCATAGTGTGAGTAAAAAGGCCTTCGGTTGTCATGGAAAACTTCTTTTAAACACTTTGTGATATTAAAACGGAGGTGATTATGGGGACTGTTCCAGCGACTGCGGAAAAAGACAACAATATTGTTTTAATGGAATCGCATCACAGATGTATGAAAAATGACTGTTGCAGAAGAAATGAAAACACTTAGTGTAACATGTGTTAATCACACCTGAAAAAATAATGTTAAGTAGAATAACAGAAAAACAGGAATTACAATAAAATAATTTAATATATAGAGTGGATAAAAAGGTTCCCCATATGAGAGCTTCATGCTCCTTTTCTTTTCTACAATTTTGCTATTCATCCAGCCATTAGTAACAGCATCAAAATTTTAGTATGAATTCAACAAATTTTAAATAATCTTTCCTTAAAAAGAAAGCAACGTGGTAAAAACAGCCAAAGAATTTATACATCAATTTGAGCATAACTTTAGCAAGCACGTAAACATTTCCATTTCACAGATGATGGTGTTACAAGCAAGAGGTTTGCTGCTTTTTTTATCAAGAATTCACCTTGTCGACGAAGGTAAAAAAAGAGAAACTATTACTTTTCATAAGGAACATTTCCAACAGGACGCATAGCTTGCTTGTAGAAAAATACATATCAGGACATCCATTCATTACAATATTTTAGGTTGAGTGAAAAAGGAGCTCTACACTCTCATACAGGAGTCTTTTTCTAATCTAGTATATTAACATGGCAAGTAAAACTATAAAAAATGGTATAGTTCAAGAACAGCAAGGTGGAGCAAAAGAGAAACAAATGTTGTACTTGCACTGACACATCTCATTGAAGCTAATTTAATTAAAAGGCTTCTCATTGCTACAAACCTTTGTTTCAATATATTCAGACATCAAAATCAATAGATTCGCAAAGTCAAATAAATTTTATTAAAAATCATCTAGTCTTTTTCAAATACCAAAAAGTATCAATGCAAATACATAAAATATAAAACAGGGAGCTTACTTGACAATTTCTGCCAACAATCTGGCAGCGTGATCTCTAAGAACCCAATGGTCATTGGCTGAATTAATGGATGCAGCCAATGGCTCAAGAACACAGAATTCTACTCCTAAAACAATAGTGGCAAGCTGAAAAACAACATAGAAAAAATAATTTAAAACAACACAAGTAAAAGCAAACAGGAATATATTACAATGAAAGATACTTTTTCTTAACCAACATAATGTAAAACAGAAACGAACCAAAGAATATAAAATTCTCATCTTTTTTTCAATTTCATTCTTTAACCAAGGCCATACAAAAAGTACTAACACAAGAGGCTCAAATCTAAACAGTGAAAATGAGCATTTAGAGTCTGACCCTGTTAGGTCCTACTTATGTTATGAATGGTGTAATTGCTAGGACAACAAAATTTCATTTAAAACAATCATATTAACTTACATAAGGTTTATGCATCAGGTACAGTGATCTGTTATGAAGTAGAGCCCTCACTGTATTTAGCATGGTGGTTAAGTGCGCAATGTCATGGCTCATATTTTTTATCTGCAATAGATTGCAATTAAACAACAAAAATGTTAAACACAAAAAAAAAAAACCCTCAACAAATCTGCCTAAACAAAGAGGGTAATAACTTTCATTTCATTTCTCAAGTCACTAAGTTGGTAGAATGAGATACACACATGGCCAACCCTACCTTTACCTCCCATGAAACTTTTCTATTGTTCACTACAGAAACTATTGCACCTTGATTTCCATGACTATTTTTCTCTTTCCTTATTTAAATTAAATTTAATCAATACAGTGATTTCCTGTTTGTTTCTAGAATGGCAAAACAGTTCATTTTTTCATTCATTCACACAATATCATCAACGTTTTCCTTTCGTTGATATAATATCCAGCTTTATTTAAAGCAGATTCAATTATGATTATTTTTGCATCAATACAATTTACTCCCTTCAGACAAACTAGTGAATTTGTTTCCAGCAAACTATTTCACAATATCAGTTTTTCAGCTAAACAATATTTAAAGCTCCTTAGACCTGTTGGAAACTGTTTGATTATGACACATACTGCTCTAGATAATGGATAAGGTAGAGTTGACAAAGTGTGTATCTCATCTTACCACCATGGATGCCACTGATAAATTTTCAAGAAGCCTGAAAATAAAAAGCCCCCAGCCCACAAACCTTGAAAAGGCAGAATGTATGGGTCTTAGACATGGTTTTTGTCATATAAGGAGGACTAATAGTTTAGAAAGATGCCTGATTTCGGGCGAAAGCCTGAAAAGTGGCATCCCTGTACCACTCTGTTTCCGTTGACCTTGAAGATAAGTCTCAATTGTTTCTGCAATTGGATTTTAATAGTAATATATTGTTTCATGACTTAACATTGCTGCAACAGACAGAAACAGTGAAAAATTGTCTTCTTACCCCACTCACAACGAAATTCACAATATAAGGCAGAACTGGCAAAATCTTAGAATTTGTCCTGAGATCACGAAGTGCCCTCTGAAATAAATTGAAACAAAGAAATTACTTGTATTCAAATTTCAGACTGTTACAAATCTGTTTCCCCTTAAAATTTTAGTCCTATTTCATTTCCAATAAATACAAATTAAATACAAAGTTTGAGAGCAGTTTATAGACATAAAAATGGGTTTCCTAATATATTGATGTAAAACATGTACCAAAGATAAGCTTTAAGACGCTTAAATAAAATCTTGAAATCTTTCATGACATTAATCACAATAAAAAACTATCAATAAATCCATTATTATTGCAGAAAATTGTTTCATCAATAGATCATGCTTAAGTAAATAGTGAGCATTAATTTCTACTTACTTTTTTAGTATTAATATCTTTTCCCAATAAAGCTTTTGTCAAACAGTTATAGTATTCCAAATGGCTAGGAGACATTTCTTTGCTGTTTTTGGAAGCTGAAACAAAATGGGGAAAAAAAAGGTTGAGAACATATTTCCAAATATCATAAGACAGAAGCTATGACTCAATGGACAGGCACGATGAGGTTAATGAACAACAAGGAGTGAGTGCTGAACAAAGGTAACCTATTACTTAAATGTTAGGCACTTAAATTTTTATAAATGAAGTTACCGTGTGATGACAATGTTCCACTTGGTCCAGCCTTCATGGATCCTTCCACAATCAGCCAATGGGCTGTTGATCAAAGGATGATGATATAAGATATATTTAGATATATATATACATGTTGGTATATGAGGGCATCATGTTAGAGTGTAAGTATGTATGACCTGTGTAACCCTGGCTTGTCATAAATTGACATAGTAGAATTAAATGTGAAAACTCACTACCTGTCACAATTTTCACAGAAGTAGTGTTTAAGCATCACTGAGGAAGATTAAAAACAATTAAATGAAACCAAGAAAAAATAATTATCTGGAAAATTAAAAATCTATATGATATGAAGCCATATTTTACAGACAGGGTTATGAGCTTTGTGTGCATGTCTTTCTACAATTCTATAGCATACGAAAAGAAAAAGAAATAAATAAAATAACAAAATAAGACAGGAAAATTATCTTGAAATTTTAATATTCATATTCATTCTTATATGAATGTCAAAATACCTTTTTTCTTTGAATAATTGAACAAAATTACCTTTTATGGATGGCTTTCCAAGATTCTTTGGCACACAATCAGCAAGTGCAATATCAGCCAAATTCACCTCAGGGTCCTCGACACAATGTACTTGTGCTTCCTTGACATGTCTGAAGCAGGCTGGTTCTTGTGAGCTATGGCCATGTACAGGCTATAAAAAAGTCAGATTTTGGAAAAATATTTTAATTGTTTATTCGATCAAGTCCTTCATTGAGACCTTTGTTAGAGTTAACACTTTTATCGATCAATATTGTTTGTGAAGATTCAACATCTTTATCACACCATAACAAAACACACAAGAACCATTATTGCAGCCATTAGACAAGAAGGTAAAGAAAAGTATGAATTAAATCCTTACCATAACATCCATGTCTTTAGCAGCTCTGTTGAAATCATCAATGCCCAATCTGCGTCTTTTATTATGCTTGATATATTGACCAGCCAGCTGTCAAAAAGAAATCCCAAAGATTTGTGAAATAGATAAAAAAAAATTGTATCCTACAGAAAGTGATAAAAGAACAACACATGTCATAATTAAAATATATCCATTATTTTACTTACAGTGACAACTTGACGCAACCGGTAGCTTGCATCTTCTCCTAGAGCAGAAGCTGATTCAGGACTCAAAGGAGAATGACCTGATGATTCAGCCATTGTGTTTATGGAATGAGAGGAAAAAACCGCATAGGTTTTTTCCTCTGCAGGATGACGTCGCTCTTCACTCATTTTCAATCTTGATCTTGAATAAAGCCCAATGACCTGGCAGTCTAAAATAAAAAAAAAAGATTACAAGTTCATGAAATCTTTAAAAACACTGGAAAACATGGTGACAGGCTTAAAAAAACAAATCCTCTTCTTTCAATTTACTATCTGACTCAGCTTGACAGAGTATTACTGTCAATACATTTGATTTAAATAAAACTGATGAAACAGGGTCTAATGACCAAGAAGTGCAGTCTTGAAACCAAGCTTTTGAAACAAATCAATTGCACACACTTGAAGAGATGTTCTAAAGAGCAACTTGGGTCCTCAAGGTATGAAGATGGTAAATAAAACTAGTGTAAATGGCAATATGATTTCTAATCTAATTTCTTTTTTACTTAAATGACCAAGAAAAATTAACTCATCGAAGAAAGTGTCTCATTTTATGAACAGGAAAAATTATGCTTCCAAACCTGTCAACACTTTTCAGGAATTTGAAGAGCTTTCTCGTTTCCCTGCGGAAAATCAGCAATACATCCATCGCTTTTATCCATCGTGGATAGTTTATTTTACAAGTTCATTTGTGTATTTATTGGCATAAAATCTGAATAAAGCTCCTAAAATGCATAATCTTTCAAAGAGTTACTGAAGCCATCCAAATAAAGTGCTTCCATTTCTACGAATGCAAATCTCACTATTTCCTGTGTATTTACGACATAAACTTTGTGGTTTCTAAACAAAAGAGTGCCATTCTTGGTTTGTGTTTTCCAATGAGGTTAGCTCCCTTGATTTTGTATTTACATGTATTGAAGTTAATGGGCTCAATGTCACTCTATCTAACCGATCTTTCTCAATGATATCATTATCTTTTCAATCCTATCCTATATCATCTTGCATTTTCTCGAAATAATGGGTCGAATCTTGACAGGAATGTCAAACGACAAAATAGGGACATCGCTAACGATGAAAGAACATCGTGTGGATGATAATGGTGATAGAGATGGTAGACTAATAATAAATAATGAAGATCGATCTTAATCTACCACAACAGCGATGTATGTGTTACAAATCTATGCCGAGTAACTTAAAATTGTTCAAACAATTCCATGGTAAAACAAGGGGAGTCAGGCTAGCCGTAGAGGACAAGGACAGAACAAGAAACAAAAACTAGATGTTTCGGCCATATGCCTTAATCAGGACAAAGACGGACATGTTATAGTCACACAAAGAACCTAGAAAAATGCAAATAAAATATTGATAAAGGTTGAAAAATGAAAAAATTAAAACCGGTGGGTGAAAGCCCTTGATGACACAATCAATTCAAGCAGTTGGAAACGACCAAGAATTGTGTGCATGTTTGTGTGCGTTTGTTTTGTTTGTTTGTTTGTCTGTGTGTGTGTGTGTGTGTGTGTGTCGGGGTAGGGGAGGAAGGCAATGTAAAACACAAGATATAGCTAAAGTTGATATGTCATAACAATTTCCTTTCTTAATTTAATATACGAGGAAGATGGTCGAAACTGCGAATTCTCTCCCGATTATTTCTTTGGTGTTGGTAAGCAGAGCTTACAGCTGTTAGCTGCATAGATAGTAGGTAGCTGTTATATAAATAAAGAAAGAGAGATAGGGGGAAGAGAGAAAAAAAGAGAGAGACAAGGAGGGAGAGAGAGAGAGAGAAGGGGGGGGGGGAGAAGTACATATTCGTATAAATTGACAAAGCTTCGAAAAATGATTCTCATTATCTTATGATATAGGTCTACGCTTTATTCACACACTCATTTATGTGTAATACGATATTCAACCCCCCACCCCCACCCCCAATCTAAGGTGTTACCAAGATCCCTTTGCGAATCAGTGGACAACCCATTCCGTCTTCACTATCCAAGGTGATGATCAAGTGTGGAACAAGCATTGAAACCCCGATAAATAAAAGCCAAGAAAAGCGGCAATGTTGAGCGACCAGATGTGTTTTCGAGCCCGAGACGTGCCACGACACCTAGGAAGGAAGAGATGGGCTACATGCACTGCACTGCACGGGCCCCATCACCTAGCTACTGGCTACCAGACCTGCACAGCACGGGCCCCATCATACTGGCTACCAGACCTGCACTGCACGGGCCCCATCACCTAGCTATTGGCTACCAGACCTGCACTGCACGTGCACGGGCCCCATCACCTAGCTATTGGCTACCAGACCACCATCACGAGACAGCATAATTTACATCCATTTGGCATGATTAATCCGCTACCGCTACGCTGTAGCAAAGACAGTTAGTTTCTTTACTTTCGTAGGTATCTATCTAGCTAGAGAGGTACCGGAGAGGTACTAAGCTTGGAGTAAAGAAGGTACTAAGGTACTAGGGTTCGTTCTGCGCTGAGCATGCTCACGCACAACGAACGACGAACGGTTGTCGACACAGAATGCAGTTCCCCTCACTGCTCCCCCTCATCCTAGCCTCGAACCATCAATCTCACAGGTTTGTGTTCTCTTCTTGGTTCTCTGCGTCTCAGTGTGGTAGCGAAAAAAGCAGAGAAAGCGACAGAGCACAGTACATAACAAGTTTCCCAGTGTTTTCAGATAGATACATGCTTTGGCATGAGGCTGTAGTGTACAACATTCATCCATGATACTCTATCCCTAGGCTCATTATCAACAATTGAAAAAAAAACTGTGAACAAGGGCAAGTGGAGGAAAATTACCATTCAAAATCAAGTGAGTGATCAGGTTTATGGGGATTTTATTTTTGTTTAAATGATTTTTAATTCAAATAAACTTCCTTACTGGACAATTATGATAATTTACAATGTACATTTCATAAAAACAAGGATACGCTGCGCATTTAAACATCCATGCCTTTCATATTTTACTGGGGTTTTTTTCCACTGTTGTTTATCCATGTAAAATAACTTAGCAAACAACTGCAAGAGAGAGAGAGAGAGAGAGAGAAAGAGAGAGAGAGAGAAAGAGAAAGAAAGAAAGAGAGAGAGAGAGAGAGAGAGAGAGAGATAGAGAGAGAAAGTTATGTCTATAGGGGTCTTTCTATCAAATGTTGGGAAAGGGAAATAAATATGAGACTAGCAGCTAGAGTGGAGAGAGATTGGCAAGTATTTCTAGTGATGGTAGTTAATCTTTTGGTTTGGCTCTTGCGCATCATAGGTCAAATTTAGAAGAGTAAGTTTGAATGCCAAAGGCATGCCAGTGTTAAGAACCCTCATAACTCTGTGATATTTGTGTACCAGTACTGCTACTGTTTAGGCATCGTGGTTGCCATAAAACCGCTGTTGTTACTAGACTGTTTGGCACCTTGACGTTGGCCTTTTGTTTAATGGTTTACTTTTTTGTTCTTTTTCGCATGTCTGGTCTGTGACAGAAGCAATGGCGAGTTTCTTTCCTAACAAGCTGTGCACGGATGGTGTTGACAGACTGAACCACAAG
>JAUEKZ010140101.1:0-15053 GCA_031471865.1 Melibe leonina | reverse complement strand
ATCTTACTTTCCTCTGGGCGCTTATATGACCATAGCAGTTGCAAGTGCCCTAAAACTCTCAATAAACAAAACAAAAATCACCATTGTCATCATGATAATCAGAAATATATCATATCATTCATGCGTTTACTAATTTATGATACACTGAAACAAATTTGTATAGAAAAGTACCTACTCATAAATCGCTACACGTAACAATCAATTTCCTTGGCAGGGTCAAAGTATGGCTGTTCTTTTAACTAGCCTATCTTACTTACCCCTGGGCGCTTAAATGACTATAACAGTTGCAAGTGCCCAAACACTCTCAATAAACAAAGAATCAATAAATGTTCAAAATAAATACAGTGCTTTATCATTAAAAAGATACCCTATAATAGATTGTTGTACAATGGTAAACCCATGAAGCTCCATAAATAAACAGGCCAATTCACCATCCGAAGGTTGCTATCTAAGATGACTGTTGTACAATGGTATACCCATGAAGCTCCATAAATAAACAGGCCAATTCACCATCCGAAGGTTGCTATCTAAGATGACTGTTGTACAATGGTATACCCATGAAGCTCCATAAATAAACAGGCCGATTCACCATCCGAAGGTTGCTATCTAAGATGACTGTTGTACAATCGTAAATCCATGAAGCTCCATAAATAAACAGGCCAATTTTCCATCCGAAGGTTGCTATCTAAGATGACTGTTGTACAATCGTAAACCTATGAAGCTCCATAAATAAACAGGCCGATTCACCATCCGAAGGTTCCTATCTAAGATGACTGTGTGAGGTGCGTCGTAACAGCACCGTTGCTCACTGCCTAGAACGTCCACCTCGAGGAACGTGTAGGTCAAGGGTTAGAGTCTAGCCGTGCCATACTTTAAACGTAAAATCGGTACTGAACAGCAACTACACCAGGCGCTCGTGACCGATATATTAGGTTTTTAACCCTTCCACAGCCAAAATATATAAAATCTTGAAAATGTACATGTTCTTATACCAGATGAAGCAAAAGTTAGTTTACTGAAATATGATTTATCTGGTATAGGAACAGAGCGTCCTTGGCATTGAAAGGATTAAATTCCGGCCAAATCATTAATCTAAGAAGTAAAGCTCGCCATTTTAGCCACTCTCTCGCTAGGCGTAGGGCATTGTTGTAGCAGTGCTAACTCATAGTGTCCCGGTGTCAGTATAATGTGACAAGGTGAGGTATTCGATTACCCCCCCCCCCCCCTTTTTTTTATCTCTGTGTAATAGAACGGTAACTTGTCAAGTCCGCCTTTGATATCACTTATCACCGAACAATGTATTAAAACGTGCGTCAAAGAAACGACAAATAATCGCCTGACCAAAATGCACAGCGGTCATCATTAAGTTTTATCAGGAAATTCTAATATCAAAGTTCAAATGCAGGTCAGATTTTAGTCATGACAAATTTCACCGAATTTCAGTCTCATTCGAAAATTCTGGACATAAATGATAATTAATAATTCATTTATATAGCGCTGTCGCCTTCCACTTGAAAAGTGCTCAGGGGCGCTTTATAATTACAATTTTCAAAAAAACACAAAACACACTCAAGGACGCACATTACCCAGGAGCCACAATAAAATAGCCAATTAGACTATCATCCGTGGCAACAACAGAATAGAAACAAACATGTCTTGCTGCCTTACTCATTAATTGGTGGTTGCCATGGAGACAAAGTAAACTAATGAGGTCTACGTAAATTTGTTTACAAAGAAATTGATCATTGCTATCTTAACAAGAAAAACAAGATAGCGAGAGAGGCGGGGAGTGAGCGAGAGAGATAGAGTCAGGGAGATAAAGAGAGAGATCGGATCATGTATCAACTTGTGGGAATTCCATTATCATACATGATTTTTTTTGCTTAAATGTTTTATTGATTTAAATGAAAACCTGACACACACACGCAAGTACACTTAGCACTCACAATTAGAACCTGATTCACATACACACACAAATACACACACACACACATACATACATACACACATACATACACACACACACATACATACATACACACACACGCAAACACACACACATACATACACATTATTGCTACTTCTACTTGCTACTGCTAATAGAACTACTACTACTAACACTACTACTATCACTATTTTACTACTACTACTAACACTACTACTATCACTATTTTACTACTACTACTAACACTACTACTATCACTATTGTACTACTACTACTACTACTAACACTACTACTATCACTATTTTACTACTACTACTACTACTACTACTACTACTATCACTATTTTACTACTACTACTACTACTACTACTACTACTTCTTCTACTACTACTACTTCTTCTACTACTACTACTACTACTACTACTACTATCACTATTTTACTACTACTACTACTACTACTACTACTACTACTACTACTACTATCACTATTTTACTACTACTACTACTACTACTACTACTACTTCTTCTACTACTACAAGTGCAATTATTGTAATTAGCTATGTAGTAATTAAACTGCTTCCCTGGAATACACTAATTGGATGTATTTGTACAATGATATTGATATTATTTTCACTTCTTTATTTATTTTTTTGGATTAACTTATTGTTTTGGGATTTTTATTTTGTTTGTTTCTCTGCAATGACCCATAAGGGTATCTCTCAATAAGCTCCACATTTCGCACATCAAGAAAATACACCCGTGTAAACTCACCGATTTCCATAAGTAAATTGCAGCAAAGTAGCTTGCTACAGTCTAGACGGAAATTAAATACTATCTAGTTGTTGTAGCTGTCCTGGATGTTAGACCAAATTAGTCTAAATTCAATCTTCTGTATTAAATATGCCACTTACAATTGTACTTCGCATGGTATTGTAGTTGGATGGGTCTGAGTCGGTTTTATTTGTTGTTGTTGTTGCTGCCTTTGTTTGTTTGGGGGGGGGTGTTTTTTTGTTGTTTTTCTTTTTTCGTTTGGTGGTTATTTTTGAATTCAGTTGGAAATAAGAAGTGTTAATTTTGTTCGAAATTCTTCGAAAAGTGATGGGGGGGAGGGGGGGAGGGGGGGCTTTTTGACCTTACATGAACATGCATAAAATCTGACAAACTCTATTTTTGAACATGTCTGCATGTCCAATTGTTTAAAATCGCAATGGTCTACTTCTAATCAAGTTGCTATTCCATAACATATCGATAATGTTTCCTTGTCGAATCCGATTTTGCTACTTGTTACCTGCCAAGTTAAGTCTTCCCAAAAGTTAGGATTGCACAGACCAGGACCATCCGAAAAAAACGACAACACTCACCGTGGATTGCTAATGCCTTACTGTAGAAGCTAAAACAGAAACTTAACCTATAGAATGATGTGCTCTCCAATAATTGTAGGCGTAGAAAATTTGATGTTGCTCAATTTCTAGCCAGATGTAGACTAGACCCGATCTCAATACTGCTGGTCGTGGTACCGCCCGGTGAACATCAACACACACACACACATTCACATATTCACACACACACACACACACACACACACACACACCACACACACACACACACATACAATCAAACAAACTGATAATGTAATACAGAATCTATCCAGTCTAGTCTAGACTCCTTTTCACAACAACCTCCTTAACTAGCTCCAGACTTGGGGGCGCTCAAACGCTTCTCTATCTTATTAAGACCTTTGTAAACAACCAAAGATGTTCAATTGCTGGCAGGAAATGTAGCTAATGTGGTTGTAAATTTTTGGTCTAAAAATAGTTGTGGCGAGTCCGTTGAAATATTGAAGTTTAATTCATCCTGCAGAGATTCCATCAATAAATGACATTGAAGACCGATGTTTTCTCACTGGTGTGCTACGCTACTACTACTACGAAGTGTAAAATGGGAGGGGATCGATAGGCCAGTGGTTATCAAAGGTGAAACAAAGGGAGTGATTAGCCAGTACTGGCCTGCTAATCAATCCCTTTGCTTCACCTTTACTACTACTACCACTAATTCTACTACTACTACTACTACTACTACTACTACTACTACTACTACTACTACTACTACTACACACACACAAACATACATACATGCACACACACATATATATATATATATATATATACACACAGACGCACACACATGCCAAGAAATGGTCGTCTGGTCCTAAAAGCATTTTAAGGCCAAAAAGCAGCACTGGTTCGCCGTCTAAAGCTACGGCTGCAAAAATAGCAGGAATGTCTAGTTAGACATCGCCTTGTAGTGATAAAAAAAATTATTGATAAAGAAATATTTTTTTAAGAGTTTGGTTTTTCAGTTGAACAGAGAGATGGGATGCGAAAATACTCAATGTGGTTTAGTCTCATTTGGTGGTTTTGGTTGTTTACTCAACTTTTCACAGGCTAACTGAGAACCACGTTTGTAATCCTTTATGGTAACCTCCGAAAAAGAACAAAATTTGTGTGGGGATTTTTTTTAATCGGTACAACTTACACGTGTACAAGAATATTGCATACAGATTTTATTTTTGGATAACAAAAACCATTTGTAATCTGTAATCTGTAACTCAGATTTGATTTTGTTTTATCTTTTGAGGTTTGTTGTTGATAGTGGGGGTTCTTTGTTGTTGGGAGAGATGATGTTGTTTGGTTGGTCTTTACTTCTCGTTGCGGTTGTTTTCTTTGTGTGTGTTTACCATCGTACTTACCCCTGATCACTTCTATGACATTAGCAGTTACAAGTGCTTTAAAACTCTCAATAAGCAACAAACAATAAACAAACAAACAAACAAACAAAAGAAGAGAAAGAGAGAGGGGGGAGAGAGAGGGGGGGAGAGGTGTATTTGGCCTTCAAATTCATTAGCCTTGATCTTAGTGCTCTGAATAGGAAGGTCGTGGAATCGCTAACCGGAAGACGCTAGTTCAAGTCCACGGAAATGGTTTACTTTTATCCCTCCCATGTAAACAAAGACATTTGTGGTCGATCGGTTCCAACTACTTCGAGTTCAAAACGCGCTTTTCAAGAGACGTAGACTTAAATTGGGTAGCAAAGGACACGGTTATAATCAATTACAATATCATATTCCTTGGCCTTTTTCTATTTCTTAACCGATATTTATTCAAACATTTCTATGCAGACCAAGACTGAGCAACTTTAATAGGAATAGACAGGACTAGAACGTTTTTTAGCTTTTGCCCTGATTGAAAGGGCGCTTTTATTACATCTGGGCACATTGTAGTTCGTTTTGGTTTTCTCAAGGGAGGGGAGGACTAATCAGTGAAAGATGTATACCAGATCATTTATTATTATTATCATAGCGAGGAAAAGAAAAGGTCTATGCATGTTTCTACACTTTAAAAAAAGGGGGAGGGGGACCTTCTTTGGTTTTTATAAAATGTCTACGTACTGAGCAGCCTTTGAAAATGTCACAAACACACACAGCAGAAATAACAATCACTGATAAATCCAGATAATCCACTGAAGTGAATAAAAGGAATGACCTTTGCCCTCTGCGTTTCAACGGGCTTGGGACCGTCACATTAACAAATGTGGCCGCATTAGAAAGACATCTGAAATGTGAAGAAAGACTATGAGTACTATGACCGTAAAATGAAATATCTAGACTCTAGTGATTAATACGAGATCTGAAATATGAAATAGTATGTATTAACTTCTCAAACCTGAAACTGAAACATTGAAAAATAAGCCAACTTATAAAGATTGCAGTTTTCGTATCTTCCTCTGCCTCTGCTGGGCACTATTTGGTATCCTCTATGAAAATAGTAATAATTCTAGAGAGGATAGGGGTGCTTTCACATAAACGTCATCAACAATGAGAATGCATGCACGACTGCGCTCACTGAGGCCTGAAAAAATAGAACAAAACAATCTCTCGTCGGTAATTCTATTTGAAACAGCAGTAGTTTTCTGTAGATTAGAAACATATGGCAATTGCAGGTGAGAACACAAATGAGAATAGAGACTTCAACATTGGGAATACCAATTAAAAGCCGACAAAAGATCATTAGATGAATACATACGTTGATTCCTGGGAGCGTTGAATATGGCAACATTCCTTTCCAGGAAAGCAGCCTTCGTGTTGACAGCATCATAATGCGATACAAACCGCACAAATTCATCCATGGCACTGTAACATTTCAGCTTCCTAATTTGAGGGTGTTTAATACGCCTAAGTCTCTTATAAAATTCAAAAGAAACAAACAATTTTATTTGAAATAGAAGAAATTGTGAAAAACATAGAAAAATCTGGAATTGGACCTTCTCTTTTCTGGCTGATGAGAGCATACTGCTGGCGTTCCTTATTCATAGCAAGGAGACCAATCTGAAATTCAAGAAGCTTACAAGAATACTTTTTCATTAAAAGAATCACTCATAAATACATCTTGATTACAAATACAAACATCTCGTCATAATCAGTAACTCTTGAAGACTGAGTAAAGCTCTCTTCGTGGGTCGAGGAGTAGACCCGAGGGAAGAGGGGATGCAAGATGGTAGAACACCATTGAAATAGAAGGTGGTTCACCATTTACCAATCAAATGGAAATCTGTCGACAAAAGAGGGAAAACAAATAATGTTTTAAGAGCACTGACCCCAAAGTCCGACTGGTTCAGTTTCAAACAATGGAAATAAAGTAACCGGATGTGGAACGATGGGACCATAACCATTTTAGAGAAGTCTGGGATGAGAGACCTTCCTGTCAAAGCACTTAGGCCTTGATCTAAGAATTTGCCGAAGCGACTACAAGTTGATGAGATATTACAATCCTAGTACACAACCTACCATGAATAATGAGACAGGGAACAATTGGAAAGCACAGCGCTACTTCTACTTCTACTATCACAATTACTACTACTGATGTTGCTACCACTTTATCTAACAATTTCTGCTACTACTACTACTACTACTAATTCTGCTGATACTACTATTGCTGCTACCACTACATCTACTTTTACTCTGCTACTACCATTACTGCAACTACTACTACTTCTATTACGTATTTGCCTGTTGTAGTTATTACTATTACGACCACTACCACCACTGCTACTAGCTTATTATCCGTATTACATCTGATGTTCTCAAGTGCGAATGACATTTCCACATTAATTTTTTTTTTTTTTTTTTAAATAATAAACGCACTGCTTTTGTCCAGTCATTCTCTCGGATTAGGTAAGGTAAAGCAGATGGAACAAAATAAGTGTTATCAAAAAATCCTGACACGTCATCCAATATGCCCTATAGGAGGAAGCCTGTTCGCCATCTTCATATGTATGCAACAAAAACTGCCTCGGGTGTTAACCTTGGTATTACTAGGGCGGGGGGGGGGGTCAATTTTTTTCTCTTTTCGACACAAGTTAGGCATTTCAGTGAACCAAAATAAACAAGAAAATATGTAAATAACAAAAACCCTAGGTATAGAGACTAATCTTAAACCCAAATCTTGAAAGCATACGAACTGATGGCCCGACCATTGTCTAAAATTGCCGGACTATTCTGAAAACCATTGCCCCATATACTCAAGTCGGGCACATTTGCTCTGACTTCGTATTTAACCAAATTGATATTTTCTAGTAGGACTTGGAGGTGAATACATTTTGGGTTTGTTTTTTTTAAAGAGTGATCTTGCATGACACAGTTGAAATAACGTGTGATCACATTTTGTTTATAAGCACTTGCTGTCATCCATTTCATATCATATAATTTCATGTCACGAATGTATGAAAATGCTTTTCTATGCTCATTGTACATTTCATAGGATTTGATAACAATTTATTTGTGCTTTCATTGATATTGATGTTCTATTTTGACCTCAGATGTGATTTTTATTTATTAGTGGTCATCATTTCTTGTGTATAAAGCTGCGTTCCTAAAACTTCACTGATGTCAGCAATAAAAATCTCCCCCCTGAAAAATATCCCCTCTTTACTTTGAATTGAATTCATTTGTTTTCTCCTTAACGACAAAACGTTTTATGGAGTAGCCTGTTGCTATCAATCTCATGAGATACTCATGAAAAATGAAAAAAAAACCCAGTTATGTTCCAGGCTGAAATGAAAAAAATAAGTCGAAAAAATAACAAGATTATTCTAAAAGATGAAACAGCGCTTTAGTAATTTAGAAATGTCAACTCCACAGATAACATTAGATTTGTAGGCTTATGGATTTAGAAAAAGGGAGTATTTGATGACACAACCACAAACATCTCGAACATTCATGACATTAAGGAAGATACTAAATAATAGTGGCACTGGTGGGATAGAAAAACAATGGTGGTTAGGTAGAGATTTTCACCTTAAACTTGCCTTCCTAAATGCCGATTAGCCTAGGGTTATCTATATATCACATTTTTTATTGCCAATTGTCAGGACTAAGCATTGTGGGTCTGACATATCTGGCCCACGGACACAGCTCTGCCATAATTGGTTGTATGGGCAAATCCAAGTGGGCAAAAATGAAAGAACACATTCCGAGAAAATCCATTCAACCTACTTGAGATGAGCTTTAATCCATTTCCTGTAGCGTAACCTGACGAAGATCCCTTAATCGACAAAACACCCTCTTTCTTCTTTCCGCACCCTTAAAACCTGCATCCATCACATGAAGTAGGTTCTACGTGATTTGAATCCAGATGTCAATTCCATATATTTTTTAGGCGTCATATAGTTGTATTGCAGTAAGGCTGGTGTAGATGTACACATGGTCCAAGGGTTCTACATAGAAACTGGCTGAGCAAAACACGTATGTGTCCTAGTAATTTGGGACTTTTTGAACCATGCTTTACAAGACCATTTGGATTATCACTAGGAATGAAAGTTTAGTCCTACTGAATTAAGAAAAGTGCTCGCTTGATTATTTTATTCAGATGTATCATGACCACAGAAAGCTTACAGAAGTTAGGAAGGCGGGCGGTTGGCGGGCACCTATAGTGGGCGCTACTTCTGTTTCTTATCTGTTGGTTATCTATCATCTTACTTTTTCCAGAACTCTCTTCAGTGCTCCCTCAACAAGCATACACACACAGCTGTTTTGTATCTGTTAGCTCAGTCTTGATCCTGCTTGTTATCCCAAAAGGTTTATTGTCATCGCCCATGTTTAACACAATGGTACCCAACTACAAGGTCACTTGCTATCTAGAAGGACTGAGTACTTTTGCTCACAAAAGGCGGTAGAATATCCCGGGTCTCCCTGGATCATAAATGTATATGATGTTGGTGATGGCCATCATCTGTTTGTGTGTCCTGCTTTGCGATTGTAAGAGGTGATATTTTTTTTCCCTGTAAATCACCTCTTTGTCACCTTTTTTGAAAGATGATAGTTTTTCCTTGTGCGTCTCATCTCTCTATGAAATGTCCCTGGCAAGGTCAAAGTCTGGCTATTCTTTTAACTCACCTATCATCTTACTTACCCCTGGGAGCGTATATGACCATAGCAGTTGCAAGTGCCCAAATACTCTCAATAAACAAACAAAAAAACACCTTTGGAAGAGGACAAAATGTGTGTTTTCTCTAGACATGACAAGTGGCATCGCATCCTGACAAGACCTGTCTCTTGTGGACAAAATATTAGTCACTACTACTGAAACATTCGATCTTAAAGACAAACTTGGATCAGCTTTATGAAAATAAAAAGACTCGCTACGCTATGAGGAGAGGTGGGGTTATCCTACACTGAAAAAGCGTCATAAAATCAAGAAGTGATTGTGAATTACAACAAATAGACTATATTTACAATAATTATATTTAAAGAAATCGACTTGTCATCAGAAGCCATTTTCAACGTCATGAAATTGATGTTTCGACATAAAATTTTATAAAAATCGTAAAATTTCACGGATTTTGATCCCATAATGATTGTTGAATGAGACAAAGAGATTTTCTAGACGAGCGAAACCACTCAGGAATTCTAAGTCCTTGAACTTTTTATAATTCACCTTCCCAATTAGGTAAATGCTTGCTCGCATTTATCTGAGGTCCACATTTAAAACGCAAACTGGAAGACACAAATTAGTGCGAGGTTTGTACGTTAAGTTTTTATTCTGAGATAGAGTCCATAACCTTTTGTCTCTGGTTAAGGCTCTGTAGGCGTACGTAAGTCCAGTGTCCTTTCTCATCTGACTTCGTGAACACAGCTTGCTAGACGAGAAGATAATTGAGTACATTACATGGCAGGGTATTGGACTAATAGAAAATAAAGAGAGATTAAGGAAGTCATTAATGATGGTGGGGGTTTAGTCGTATTGTTGGTAGGGCATCCACATGTGTAGAAGTAGCAGAGTAACTAGTTAATGACTCATTAGTATCGTCCCCACCCATAGCTGCTAGAGTATCTGTCCTGGAACTGGTATGTTGGAGGTTCGTGTGTCGGTCGCCCTTCAACCTTAGACCTCAATATCGGCATAAATAGCAGCTATTTCGACAGGCACTCGTAATCATGGAAAAATTGCCAAGTTTTGGTCGGCCATGTGTCAGTAAATTGTCATCAGGTAAAGTATTCGAGAAGGCCCCTGCTTTGTCTCTCTAAGATGGCATGTTAACGTATTTAAGCACATCTGCCTTTGGTATGACATAAAGCGTGCTTTAATTTGACTTTAAACAAACATCAGCCTACGAACCAAGAGCTAAAACACTGGTTTACTGTATAGCATCATGGTTTATAGGTTTGTGGGGTAATGACATACAGAAATAGTGTAAATAGTGCATAATTTAATTTGTATGAAATTAGCAAACTCTGCTCAGATTTACCCAACCGTCTTGCAAAAACAATCAACGAAATTCTTCATTCTTTGAGAATCGTTGTGAGAATATAGACTATGGCAAAAGTTGATCAACTACGAGTGTTTGAGGTAAAAATAACGTAGGAAAACACTCAGCACAAAAATATGATGCTGAAATCAACGACTCGTGATGAAAATAGAGAAAATCAATCATCATAAACAGAACCAGAGTAGGTGCGATCAAAACAACAAAGGAAATAATTATAGAACTCCTGTTCTACGAAGAAGGTGGAAAGGATCAAATTTGATGAATGATCGCAAAAACATAAGTCTGAAAAAATGATGGAATTCAAACCTTGGCGTTAATAACAGACAGCCCATCAAAACAATTTAAAAGTGAAACAAACGGAGTGGTTAACAGGCCAATATAGTTATAACAATTTTGTTAATTTGTTAAGTCTTGTTTGTCCTGATGAGTACCTTTGGTCGAAACGTTGCTTTTCTGTTTGTCTTGCTTTGTCTTTGCCTCACTATACTGGCCTGTTAACCACTCCCTTTGTTTCACCTTTGATAACCATTGGCCTAGCGATCCCCTCTCGTTTTACACAAAACAATTTGAGATGAATAAAATGTCAAGGTGAGTGAGAAAAATAATATGAAGAATTATGAGCTACCTTGTAGATTGAATAAAGGCTGAGAGGCGTTGATGGGAGAGAGGGATAATGAGTGTAGGAGAGCGGGATTGAATGGGAGAAAAGGAGAGAAAGAAAAGAGTGATAACGTGATTATAACAGGGAGAAAGGGAACTGAAGGCGTGGATAGATACATTTTTAAAGGAGAGTACTGGTACCAGTACTGCAGTTGGTGACCAAGTGGATAAGCGCGTCCTCGTATAAAACGGGAAGGCAGGGTTCCTTTGCTTCAACCATATAGTGTGCAGTGATCTACACATGTTATCAAAACAAAAGCAACAAAATACGATCCTTCTACCATCACACCTTCACCCAGTATTCCCGCATCGACTGTTTTAGTACCATGGTAGACTAGTCCCAACCCGAAACATTGGACGTATCGCCTACCAAAAGGGCGATGCGCTATTTTTGATGTCGTGGGGTCGTACCCGGGGGGCGAGGTGGATTGTGGAGGGGTGGCTACCACAGGGACAACATAGTTCCAATGAAGACCTCCAATAGTCGCTGGCTTGTGATTATTAACCCTTCCACAGCGGGGTCTAAAATTCAAGCTTTTTGTCAAAGTCAGTTCACCGAAATCTGATTTTATTTGCTATGTATAAGAAAAGGCAAATAGTGAAGATTTTGATGTTTCTGTATTTAGACGGTTGAGAAAATTACCATAGGATTGAAATGGTTAACGTCATCTATACATCATGACTTGGTAGTTTGATTCGATCTGATTTGGGATTTTCGTTTTTTTTATGAATGAATTGGTTATACCTTTAAAGACTTGGAATTCATAGGGAATCATTTTTTACTTATTATGTTTGACATTAAAACCACAGCCATGTCACAAGAAGTGAAGTGTGATACATTTTGAGTTCCTACAGAAAGGAACTTTGTCTACTAGAATAAAGGTCAAAAGAAGTGGTGGAAGCGAAAAATGAAAAGTGAAAAGAATAAGAGGAGAAAGAAAGAAGATAGGTACGCAGGAAAGAAGATGAGAAAGAGCAAAAGGAGAAGGAAACAGAAGAGTAAGCTGAGGGAGAGGAGGACAGAACAAGGAAGAGAAGAGGGAGATCAAGAAAAAGGGGAAGGAGTAGGATGATAAAAAGATAATGAAGGAGAAAGATGAGACGATAGTGCTGGTCGAGAAGACAAAATAATACTGAAGTGGCCGTAGGCAATCCAGATTTATTTAAATCTGCCTTTTATCCATGCACAATCAAAAGCAATGGGGAAAAGAGGAAGAAGAGATGAGAGGGTTGTACGGAACTGGGGTGATGATAATGATCTGTACGTGGTTGAACAAGCGTTGTGCTAAAACTAGAGACCAGAGAGCACGAAGCGGTGAGGATTTTCCAGATACCCCGAAGAAATATTTTGGACATTGATAGTGTGATAATAAATACCATTCAGATTAAAATGGAAAAAAGCAACTTCATGGACTTTTTATTAACCCTTTCACTGCTAATGACATCAAAATCTTCAAGACTTGCATGTTCTTCTGCTAGATAAATCAGATTTCAGTGAACTGATATATGCCAAAAGCCTGAATTTCAGGCTTTTCGCATATGTCAGTTCACTGAAATATGATTTATCTGGTATAAGAACACATACATTTCCAAGATTTTGCATAGTACAGATTGGTTAGAATCAGACCTCGCTCTGAAAGGGTTAAGGAATTTTCTTCATAAACCTTTTTTAGCTTTATCGGTCCTGTGAGACAGATCAAAAGCATATTGCCGGAATAGCTTCCGGCCATGTAGAAAGATAAATGCTCATACCAGCTCGAACAGTGAAAGAATTGTCGACACATCCATTAAAATCAATCCCATCAATCTGTGAGAAGAGTGTCTGTCGATTGCCTCGTAAGTGCTGGTTTTTTTAAGTACTTCCCAATCAACCGCAATTAATTTGAATAAGATTCGAAGGTGGGCGTTATGAAAATGTCACCCTCTTGAACTTTGAGAAAAAAAGGTCAGTGACTGTACCAAGGATCTGAGGTTTGCTGTCGTAAGCTTAACCTTAGTTGCAATTAATTTTTTTTTCCCAACAGATCTGTATGTTGAGGATCTTTTTCGACAAAACAATCTAGATAGTTACGTATGATGAGAAAAAATCTCGTGTGGTTTATTGTGTGAGTCTGTTTGTATACATATATATATATCAATCTATATACTTATTTGTGCTGCCCATAGATTTTGGTCATCCATCCAACTTTTATATCGTGGTAACTAACTACAAGGTCACTGTGCTTTTAGTAGAATCGTATAGCATTCTGAATTCAAACCTCCGGTGAAAGTTCTTCGAGCCATTCTTTGTATTCATCGTTGAATGCATGCACGCTTGCAGAGCCTCCGTTCAGTCTTGTCATCTGACAGTTTAAAACAAGGTGATCCGTATCTTGTGAGTAATCTCCGCAGTGGGGACAGGTAGGAAAGTCAAGAAGGTGCCATTTGTGCATGTTGGCTGCCGTTTTACCTGTTTTTGCTCAAAGTCTATTAGCGAAAACCCATTGTTTTCTAATGCCCTCTTTGAATCCCGGGAGCTTCTCACCAAGTCGAGTTATCAGGTTACCCCCAAGGAGAATATTATTTTCCCATTTATTCTGTCACTTATCTTGTGCGTTAAAACCTTCTATATCTGAATTGTAGAATAGTTTTCTGGATTTCAGCCAGGCAGTTGTGGGTGCACTGGCAATAATTTTCTGAAGAGGGTAGTTTCTTTCAGTTTCTTTAGCAAAGTTTAGCCAACACGTTGACGCCGTGCATGAGCTGGAGTGCCTCTATGACTCTAACGGTGCCGCCAGCCTAGATACAATCATGCTGGAACAGCGGCAGACGAGAGGCCAGTCTAAGATTGGTCCAACCCGGCCCCCAGACAAGGCTTGCCTTCTCCTAGGGTCAAACCTCTTGATAAGGACTGTGCTTTAATTTTGTACAGAAGGGTTCGAGCGGAGGGGGGGGGGCAGAAATTCATTGGTCTCGATATGGGCAGTGCCCATTATCCTTTTGTTTGTCCATCTGTCCTTTGTGATTGTTTGATACATATGAATATGATGTTTTCGTTTGCTTTTTCCTGTTCATCATTTCTTCGTCGACTTTGTAAATGATCTCTCTGTGAAAAGTCCCTGGCAGGGTCTGACTCTTGCTGCTTTAAATACCCCACCATCTTACTCTTACTTACCACTAGATTCTGAATTGACCTTAGCAGTTGAAAGCTCCCAAAAACTATGAACAAACAACATAAATCTCTCTTCATATCAAGAACGATGAATATGTTTGACTGCAACTCCCAGTAGATTCATTTCTCATTGTTGTGAGTGAACAATGCATTCATGATTTTCAAAAACAGGGGTTCCAGTACCAACTAAAAAATTACCTTTATCTGAGGATGCAAGGTTGTATGTGGCCCCAATGACCAATAAATGTCCGTCTTGGATTGAACGAAACAAAGTATTATCAAGCAACCCGACTACTCCTTCGCTGATACAGAGAGTATTATAGATTGCATGCCTGATATTGGTAGTGGGTTTTTTTTCTTATTGCTTCTGCGAAAAGTCCATAATCCCGCTCCATTCATCGTAAAAGGCGAGAATTGGATGGGGCGGGGTAAGTGGCCAACCACTTGCCCCCACCGCCGCGACCGCGGTCCGCCA
>JAUEKZ010139996.1:5000-14274 GCA_031471865.1 Melibe leonina | reverse complement strand
CCCCCCCCCCCCCCCCCCCCCCCCCCGCGTCCAACCGCAGTTGTTAATCTGGTTTTAATGTTTTGGTTTGTATGTTGATTTTATTCCTGTTGTTCAGCGCTTATTTCAGTTGTCGTTTTTTTTTTTTTTGCTGCCAAAAGTCACAAGTCCTGTTATCAGTGATTCGTTTAGTATAGAATTTATTCGGTTTTGTTTATTGTATTTTCTATTAACATCTCCATTAACGCAACTATAAAGTGTTAATTTTGGGAAGAGCTGATTCGTTTTGACAATTCTTTTTCAAGTCAACGGTTGAAATCTTCAATCTATCACTCTTTGTTTGCTGTATGAAGTGTCTTTTTGCAGCTGTAGAAAATAGTCCCATGACGTCATAATTCGTTTACATTTGTCATTGTCCTTAACACTTTCACGGCGATATCTTATTCTTACCCAACTGAAATATGCAAAATCTTTTACAGCAACAACAACTACAACAACAACTACAACAAAGGTTGAAAATGGTTTGTCCAAAAATGACAATCATCCGGGTTCCAATTTCAAACTCCGATTTTGATTCAACTCTTATTCCGATCATTAACTCTTTCACTGCGAGGTCTGATTCTGACCCAACTGAAATATGCAAAAGCTTGATATGTTCCTATATTAGATCAAACAGATTTAAGTGAACTGACATCCGCCAAAAGCCTGAATTCCAGGCTTTTGGTATATATTATGTCAGTTCACTGAAATCTGATTGATCTGGTACAAGAACGGGCAAGTCTTAAAGATTTTGGAGTCATTAGCAGTGAAAGGGTTAATCCTCCATTCAATATCAGAACCCAAGAAACATATTTTCATAACAGATATGCCTTTCTCCCGAAGTGTTACAAGTTTAGAAATATGCCTTTGTCAATGCTATTTCCTTATCTATACATGTTTGTCTTTGTTTTTGTATTGTACTTGTTCTAATGTATCGTGTGTAGAAATCAATACATAATTATTATATGTTGCCCGTTTCAGCTTGAATGCTTTGTTTTTCCCTCTGAGATTGTGCTTTCTCTCTCTCTCTCTCTCTCTCTCTCTCTCTCTCTCTCTCTCTCTCTCTCTCTCTCTCTCTCTCTCTCTCTCTCTGTGTGTGTCACACATACATACATACACACACACTCTCTCTGTGTCACACACACACGCACACACACACACACACACACACACACACACACACACACACACACACACACACACTCTCTTTCTCTCTCTCCCTGTCTCTGTCTCTCTCTCTCTCTCTCTCTCTCTCTCTCTCTGTCACACATACGGTAACACACACACGGAGAGTGTGCCTGCCTTCCTCTGCTTGCCATATGGTGATACCGATGACCTGCGCGGATTCAGGAATAACCGTTCTGGCACCACCAGTAGTCAGCAGGTGGTGGTGAGAACTTCCGAGCCCCTGCCTTGTGAGAAGGAGCAAGTGGCATTCCTGCCGTCGAGCTGGACTGACTATTGTTTCTTGTGGGGTATTTACGAGCAGCGCAGACATTTCAGTCTGTCGGTATTTATTCATCCATCCATCCATTTGTCCTATCTTTCTGTCCGCCTGCCCGTCTGTTCACCAACCCATCCACCTATCCCAAATCCTTTCATCCACCCATCCACTTCATTCATCCACTCAACCTCGAACCCACTCACAAAAATTATCCGTCTGCCTATCGTCGTATCTCTTTTCAGGATTTTCTTTTCTTGGAAAAAAGTACAAACAATGAATTAAACCATTGTTTTGCCACGATCTGGGGCGAGTTTTCGCGGCCACAGAGCACGCTTTTAGTAATTGGCGATGAGAATCTGACAGTGCAGGTTGCGTAATGCTGTGATTAAGATCCTGTTTGAGAGATACATTGTGATAGTGTAATACCACGTCACCCCATGCAATAATCGGGTTACTGTAGGTCTCGGTGTGCGCTTCCTCCTCCCCCCCTCCCCACCCAACCCTCACTGGCAGCTGTCTGCATAGCAACAGATTTCAGAATAATAATCTGTTTGAACTAGGCAGGTAAAGTAAAGGTAGGCCAGTGGATGTTGCTAGCACCGGCGTGGATATCTCCTAGCCATAAACGGTACAGTCAGAAATAGTGCATAGTAGAGAGGAGAGGTCTCAATTGGACTGTTCACGCACGTCTGATCCGAGAAGAGATTTCTCATCTTTCCTCACTCGACGCGGACAGTGGTATGAATATCTATCTCACTGTGGTCCTTTTATGTTAACCCTTTCACAACGAGGTCTGATTCTAACCAATCTGAAGTACGAATGTACTTGTTCTTATACCAGATAAATCAGATTTAAGTGAACTGACATATGTCAAAAGCATATGTCAGTTCACTTAAATCTGATTTATCTGGTATAAGAATAGGCAAGTCTTGAAGATACTGGTGTCTTTAGCCGTGAAAGGGTTAAAACAAATCTTGTTCCGACTGGGATGAGGTTTTAGCTTCAAGAAAAGAAGGGAGGATTGTTTAGGATTCTAGTATGATCTTGGTTTTGTTTATCTCTGGTTGCATTCGCCTCGCCATGACGGGTCTGCACGCGTGTCAGATCAGGGATCTGTGTTTGAACTCGCAGCTCTCAGCTTCACACTGGACAGACTAAACTGTCGTTTTCTTATCAAACCGGTTGAAATGCATTAATTTTGATGCATACATACCTTGATATGCATGCTTATAATACCTGAATCGGGATAAAAAGAGGACAATTTAATTAGTGAATTATTGATATTTATTGTCTCGTTGGACGCTCACCAAAATGCGATGAAACGGATTGTTGTAGTTTAAATTGGCTATATTTGTTTTAGTCTTGATTCTTGATCTCATGAGATTTGCGCTCTCTCGACCTCTCTCTCCCCCCCCTCTCTCTCTCCCTCCCTCCCTATCTATCTCTCTATTAATTAATATGTCTGTCCTGCCTGTCTGTCTGTTTGTCTTTGTGTCTCAATTACATCCCCTGTCTGTCTCTGTCTGTCTGTCTATATCAATTATATCTCGCCTCTCCTTTCTTTTGTAGCCATGCTTTATAATAAATAAAAAAACACCCCAAAGCAACCCCAGCCCCAAACAACAACAACAAACAACAACAACGGACATCCGTCACTTTTTCAAAGCGACGTTATCAAGTAGGTGGGTTCTCCGTGTGTTTGTCATCTCTTCATTTCCTACCCATGTACATTGAATGATAGCAGCTGCTGATATAAACGCCTTGAATTGTTTTGTTTTTCCAGTTAGTTTCATCTCGTGACACATTGCATCCGTAACTTTCGGTTCAGTGTAAAATACTTTTCAGTTTCAGTTTGATTCTTTAATAGGCAGTGAAGCAATATATATATTATAATAGTTACTTGCCGACAAGTCAATGTCGGAGAATGGTATTCACTGTCATAGTTTATGAACATGGATGTAGAAACGTTATATCAATATATAAATATACATTACATTCATAATCGACCACGCCATACGCTGCCATACTTTATGACTACATTAGAGATAATTTAGGTATTCCAACTGTATGCTAAGAAATAGTGACCCCATCGCTCTCTGTTCTATCCTATCTTGACTATTTATTAAGCGTAAAAACTCTTCTCTTGTTGTTTTGTCCCTAACACATTTAGGCTTATGTCTCAACCTTTCATTAACCTTTCATTAACAAAACAGGGACATACAAATAAACAATGATACTATGCAGCCAATAATTGTGTCCTATCGATTGATATCAGTATCAGGGGTACCATATTTTACTGCTCAGGAGTCGAGTCCAAGACGTGATCTGGCTGTCACCTGTGGCATGATTTATGGCGGCCATATCATTTCCGGTTATAAAGAGCATTATTTGACAAAGAGCCCTAATTGGTTATGATATTTTATAAAAAAGTTATTGAACAGCGCCTTTTTACTATGATTGTGTTTAAGCTTCGGATTTTTCTGCTTTCTGTTTCTATCTCGCGTTAGCCTTATTAATTCTCTCAATTATATTTTATCTCATTTTGTGGATGAATATAGATGGACACTTTTTAAAATATCATACATTTGATCGCAAGATACATTTGTGTCGTATCAGATTCTATGTGGACCGGAATAGAGATAGATGGCTTTTTCAATCAAATTTCTTATCATCTTCATGGTTGAGGGAAGGTTGGAGCGAGAGTGTCTGCGGTTGCATTGCGTCGTCCCATTGGACACAGTCGTAAATTACAGCCTTCGTTCCACAAGCCACGGGCCTGGTTGGTGTTGGCTGACTGAGTGAGATCACTGCTGGCTGGCTGGCTTGCTGGCTTGCTGGCTTGCTGGCTTGCTGGCTCGATCGGAGAGATCGGTGGGCTCCGTTATCAGTGCCATGCGTGACAGCCAGGATATGAACTCTGATGTAACACACACACACACACACACACACACACACACACACACACACACACACACACCACGCCACACACTCGCCGTACACACACTCGCACACACACACACACACACACCACGCTCGCACACACACTCGCACACACACAAACACACACACACTCGCACACACACACACACACCACGCTCGCACACACACACACACTCGCACACACACACACCACGCTCGCACACACACTCGCACACACACACACACACGCTCCCATACTCATACTCTCTTTAAGAAGACATACTTACAACCACATACACTCAACCTCATCTCTCTCCCTCCCTCCCCCCTCCCTCACATGCCAAATATACACAGCAGCCTTTCCAATATTTCGAGATCCAATCATTTTTCTTCATGCCCCCTTTATTTCCAAACATCAAGAATAAGAAAGTCCCCCATTAGTGAAAATTAATGAAAAAAGCAACAAATAAATAAACTAGCAAGAACAAAACAAAACTCAGAACCAAATCAAAACTACCCCACACCCCCCCCCTCCCAAAAGGGAAAGGGGGAAAAAAGGAAAGGAAAAAAAGGAAAGGAAACAAAAAAGGAAAAGGAGAACCAGTGACATTGTCTCATTGTCAAGTCTACAAGAGAACTTTGATTAGGTGTTCGACCATGGGTGATTCAGTGCCTAGCTATTTTCTTATAAATCAATTTATCTTGAATAATTGACTATGATTTCATCCAGTCAACCCTTTTAATTCATTCGATTATCTCCTTATGTTTGACCGTCTCTTGTTGTGCTGGTCATGGTCATCTATATGTTGACCACCAGCCCACTGTCTTACTTTGTGGCATGGACAGTGGACAGCAGTTAGGTAGTGTCTGGTGTCCGTCCCGTCTGTGACACACTGTGTGTGTGTGTGTGTGTGGGTCTGTGTGTGTGTGTGTGTGTGTGTCGGTGTGTGTGTCGGTATGTGTGTGTGTGTGTGTGTGTGTCTGTGTGTGTGTGTGTGTATGTGTCATTTTACTTGTCGTCGGGTGTGGATGTCATATTACCATTGAAACCGTTTGCTTTCACTATTACTAATGTGTCCAATGAACTGAAATTGATATTTCAGTCACGCTTCGTATTTTGTCCCGTTTCACAATACTGACAGTGACATTATATTGGTTTTTGTTTTGTTTTGTTTTCCAACCCTTAACCCTTTCAATACTACGGACACCAACATCTTCAAGACTTGCCTGTTCTTACACCAGATAAATCAGATGTCAGTTCACTGAAATTTTATTTATCTGCTATAAGAACACGAAAATGTTCAATATTTTGCGTATTTCAGTTGGGTGAGAATCAGACCTAGTTGTGAAAAGGTTAATAACGCGTCCGTCAAGCAGTGTCGGGGCCGAGCTGTGTGTCTGGCTACCAATTGAAGCCATTAGGCTTGTGATTCGTACCTGCAGCCGAACATAACCAATCACAGAGCCAGGAGACCATTTTTTTTTGTCAAGGCAGGTACTGATGGAACTTTTCTGAGTCTTCGATGACGCTGAGAAGCCATTTCTGGGCTCGTTCCTTTCAACTATTCACACATTTTCTTTTACCCCTGTGTTGGCACTTCATTTACATTGAACGAGGCGTGTCATATTGGTTTAGTAGACAGATAAAACGAAAACTTGCTTACATAGATGTTGTCATAGATAAAGGAAACGCAGTTAAATGTAGATATTCTAATCTTTATATTCATTTTTTATCCTTATTTGATTTTTTCCCTTTTTTTGGTGATGATTAATTTACTGTATTGGTGTATGTCATACCACTCACTTTGTGAACGACAAGTTGCTGTTGTTTTGTAGTATCTAAAGGTGGCTCCCTGCGTCATGCTTGTAGTGCAGGCAGTCAGTTAGGCCGGCATTCAGGCAGGCAGGGTTCCCTTATCTTATCACCACGGACCGTAACACCAGCCAGGCAGACAGGCAGGCAGGCAGGTAGGCAGGTAGGCCTCTCCCAAAGTCCCAGGCAGCCGTGGCGGCCACCAGCGTATCGGGATCTGAGCCTTCGCTTTCATGTCAAGGTCCAGCTACCAGCCAATCGCTTCCCACCTGTACTATCTGGGCCATGGGCTCCGGGTCTTGGGGAAGAAAGAAGAATAGAAAGTTTGATATTTATAGAGAGCTGGTTGAACCGACAGCAGATAAAGTTCTCTGCCCGGCGACCTTTGGGGTTTAACGCCCCTTTCAGACACGCTCTAGTAAGGTCAAAGGGAAACACTGTTTGGTTTCAACTTTGGTGATAAGGCATACCGTTGTCGCTAGCTGTCTGCGCTTTAAGGGATTAAATTAAAAAAAACAACAACCTAAAAACTTGAAGTTTGCAAGTTGAGGTCGTGTTTAGAACGTTTCTAGGGACGCCGTGTTTTGTAGCTCGGATTCTCGAAGTATGAAACAAATCTACACACAGGCCTCTTAGCTATGCCGCTCACGTTGTTTCCTTGAAACGTGACAATCCAAAATGTTACAGACTGTTAACAAACCTAGCTTCGTTTTGATACACTTCATCCCGCTGCTTCTTTGGACCTCCATAATTCTACTTCGAATTACAGGTTATAATATCTATTTTCTATACTATCATAATTATAATTGGGTTCAAGCTTTGTTTTGTTTTGGAGTGTAAGTTGCGTTATTTTGGGTTTGATCTGGATGTTCAAAGACCTCCCAGAGACGTTCAGCCGCAAACTTGCCCTCTCGCTCTGATGGTCCTGATGACAGTCAAGGCCGAATGATTGGCAAGAGTATAAGGAAAGCATTATTTTGAAACGTCTATCTTGCTTTTGACCTGAGAAAAAAAAGCATGCAGATCTTGAAGTTAGCAGAGTATTGTCTATATTTAGCTCATCGTCTGGTTGCTGGACACCTAATCCTCCACCGTATTATGTATACCACACACGCACACATACACACACGCACTCATACACACACATACATACACACACACATACATACACACACATACACACACATATATACACATACACACACTCACACAGCATCAGCAGCGTCGAGTGGGAGAGCTAGTACAGTATGTTGACACAGAGTTCAGTCAGACATGGGCCTTTTCCATCCATCCCGTTCCGTTATCAGACCGTCCGACCGTATCTTCTGGTATCTCTGTGTTACTGCTACGCAACAGGATGTTTGTTACCGGTAACAGGTCATACCGTCATGTGCAATCCTCTTGTAAAACCGCACACACACACACACACACCTTGAAAGGATAATCCACCAGTCTTGTTGGTTCGTTAATTGGTTGTTTACTGATTAATGTCCTTAAAACACATTCATAATATCAAAGACAGAAGTAAAACAAAGTAAGTCCTTTAGACCCTTATTATGGCCCATGGACCCGGAGCTTATCCTGGTTTTTGTAGCGTGAAGCGAACACATGACAATGGTTGTCATCCTCTGGATAGGACGCTGGTCTATCACAGATGACTTTCCCCAACCCAAATTGTGGGTTGGTACCCATCTTATACCTGGGTGGGGTGAGGCAATTGGAGTAAATATCCTTGCCCAAGGAAAAACCGAAGTGCCACTAGTAGGAATCGAACCCGGAGCCCCCGGGTTCTGTGCTGCGTCGCTACCAGTTAGGTCACCAAGTGATTCCGCAGTGATGTAAACGGAGGCTTAACCCTTTCACTGCGAGGTCTGATTCAAACCCAACTGAATTATATTTAAAATCTTAAAAATGTACGTGTTCTTATACCAGATAAATCAGATTTCAGTTCACTTAAAAATCAGATTTATCTGGAATAAGAACAGGCAAATTTGAGGATTTTGGTGGCCTTAGAAGTGAAAGGGTTAACTAGGATAACTGCTCACCCAATTACAGTATGCGTACACCGGGCCCATTTGTACACTTCATTTTGCTTTTGATAACAACACTTAGTGATTGCCTCACTATAAATGATTATGATAGTCCATAGCCATAACTACCTACTTCAAACACGGAAGGATAATAGACGTGTGTAATCTTTCTTTGTGTATACAGTGTATGTATGAATAATTGTAACGCTGCAATTCGATACTTGTTGGTGTCCTGCTGGCCTCTTCCCTCGCTGCTTTAACCCCTTCACTGCTAATGACACCAACATCTTTTGTTTTGTTTGATTATTGAGAGTTTTAGGGCGATTGCAACTACTATGGTCATATAAGCACCTAGACCAAAATCTTCAAGATTTGCCTGTTGTTATACCAGATAAATTAAATTTCAGTAAACTGACATATGCCAAAAGCCTGAAATTCAGGATTTTGGCATATGTCAGTTCACTGAAATCTGATTTATCATGGTAAAAGTACGCGAACATTGTCAAGATTTGGCATTTTTCAGTTGGACCAGTGAAAGGGTTAACAACGTACAAAGTGATAGATTTTTCTGAAAGAGAAGGGCAAAACCTCAACCTGTTTATGTTGTTATTTTATTCCAGACCATTAACAAGACATTACACGCCGTGCGTTTACATGCTACATCTCTCGAACTAGTCGTTAAAAGCTCCACCGGAGGCCTCTCGTTGCCTGGTGCTGCCGGTTCATTCCTCAATCCACATCACTGTCGGACTGTCAGGTAGTCTGATGTCTTTAACCTTTCACTGCTAAGGCCACCATAATCCTCAAAACCTGCCTGCTCTTATACCAGATAAATCAGATTTCAGTTCACTGAATAAAGAATCTCTGCTTCAACATTGTCAAATAAATGCTCGATATCGGTTATGGTCTTTCTCTTTTAGAGCGATATTAATAAATGGCGTTTATACAACCTGAGTTTGGGGTCATATTGTCATGTTATGCATCACGACGGTCAGCCGGCATGGAAGGGGGTTAGGTTAGTTTTTGAGCACTTGACACAGGCTTGGCCAA